>JAVTVY010005540.1:0-38094 GCA_036873755.1 Hanleya hanleyi | reverse complement strand
GGTCGTTGTTGTTGGGCCCATCTCAAGGCATCCAATTGTTCCACTTGGTCCAGCATCATCTCTGGTGACCTCCGGTTAATGATGGTAAACGGTTGGTCGTACACTGGGTTGAAGGCACTGGAATAGAAATAGCGCAATTCACCCGTCATCTTATGGCATAAGATGTACCCAAATGCTACATTTAATGTGAAGGCCGTAGGTTGGTCATTGAAGATGGTTTCCACGTAGCTGCGTAGACGGGTGAGGTTAGTCAGTGGGAAATTGTAGATATCTTGAATAGGGCGATGACGGTGGAAACAGTGCCGTGTCATGGACCAATGGCGCCGAGAGATGTCACTCTCTGGATGATCTTCGGGTAAGAGATCGCTAGGAACATTTATGGGCTCGTCCAGAAAATGTTCGATGTATGACGTATGACTCGAAACCGTAACGATGGGGTCCGGCTGGAAATCCAGGCTCTTCCCAACTGTGGGTATAGGCGGGCTCTCCGTCATCGCATCACCAGTGGCGTTCGTCTTCCCGGGCTTATCTTCACTGGGTCTGACATTCCGCGGCTCCTCTTCAGTAGGAAGTTGTCGCCAAAACCGTAGAGACGGGGCATGAATCAGACGCTGATGCCGTCTTAACTGACTGCATCGTTTGAAGAGTTGACCACAATCCTTACATTGTTCCGTCGCGCCCTCGTGGAATGAGCGTTCGTGGCGCAGTAAATAATCCTCCCGATTAAATGACCGTGCGCAGGTTATACAAGTATACCGTGCATCGTTGTGGGTGGAGGCCTCGTGGCGTCGTAAATTATCTAGACGAGTAAACTGCTTCTGGCAAGTTGTGCAAGTGAACATCTTGGTGGTTGACAGAGTGTCTGATGAAACGGCCAGGCCGCTTCCCTTTTATAGCACACTAGCTGGTGATCTATTTTTAGCACACTCAGTTCAACTATCCCCAAGTCGAGGGCCGAGCCGTGACATCTTCGGTAACCTCCGTGTCTCTTCGGGCACCTCAAATTGCGCGCCGGGGTCAAAGGTCAGTTCCGGTCACGTGAACGGAAGCGGAAGTGACCTCACAGAGGTCATATGCAAATGTCACTCCCGAGCTCTGAGCTCCACAGGCTTTGAGCTCCAAGAGCTCCGATCCAAGAAACATGCAAATGTGTGTTTGCGTCTGTGTGTGTGTGTGTGTGTGTGTGTGTGTGTGTGTGTAGGCGTGTGTGTGTGTGCGTGTGCGTGCATGTGCGTGTGTATGTGTATGTGTATGTATGCCTCTGTGTGTGTATGTGTGTGCTTGCGAGTGTGTTTCTTGGATCGGGGAGCTCTTGGAGCTCAAAGCCTGTGGAGCTCAGAGCTCGGAAGTGACATTTGCATATGACCTCTGTGAGGTCGCTTCCGCTTCCGTTCACGTGACGGGAACTGACCTTTGACCCCGGCGCGCAATTTTAGGTGCCCAAAGAGACACGGTTACCGAAGATGTCACGGCTCGGCCCTCGACTTGGGGATAGTTGAACTGAGTGTGCTAAAAATAGATCACCAGCTAGCGTGCTATAAAGGGAAGCGGCCTGGCCGTTTCATCAGACACTCTGTCAACCACCAAGAAGTTCACTTGCACAACTTGCCAGAAGCAGTTTACTCGTCTAGATAATTTACGACGCCACGAGGCCTCCACCCACAACGATGGACTGTATACTTGCATAACCTGCGCACGGTCATTTAATCGGGAAGATGCTTTACTGCGCCACGAACGTTCATTCCACGAGGACGCGACGGAACAATGTAAGGATTGTGGTCAACTTTTCAAACGCCGCAGTCAGTTAAAACGGCATCAGCGTTTGATCCATGGTCCGTCACCACGGTTTTGGCGACAACTTCCTACTGAAGAGGAGCCGCGGAAGGTCAGATCCAGTGAAGATAAGCCCGGGGAGACGAACGCCACTGGTGATGCGATGACGGAGAGCCCGCCTATACCCACAGTTGGAAAGAGCCTGGATTTCCAGCCGGACCCCACCGTTACGGTTTCGAGTCATACGTCATACATCGAACATTTTCTGGACGAGCCCATAAATGTTCCTAGCGATCTCTTACCCGGAGATCATCCAGAGAGTGACATCTCTCGGCGCCATTGGTCCATGACACGGCACTGTTTCCACCGTCATCGCCCTATTCAAGATATCTACAATTTCCCACTGACCAACCTCACCCGTCTACGCAGCTACATGGAAACCATCTTCAATGACAAACCTACGGCCTTCACATTAAATGCAGCATTTGGGTACATCTTATGCCATAAGATGACGGGTGAATTGCGCTATTTCTATTCCAGTGCCATGAACCCAGTGTACGATCAACCGTTTACCATCATTAACCGGAGGTCACTAGAGATGATGCTGGACCAAGTGGAACAATTGGATGTCTTGGGATGGGCCCAACAACAACGACCCAACACCAAGTGGACAGTGAAGAGGGTGACCAATGTTACGTTTTTCCTTACCAAGCTGATCCACCACCGCCATCGGTTGAATGCGTCACTCGTGCACTGATGAATACCACAACATGCCGTACATACTCTCTATGTCTACATGCTGATCGTTGACTGAGCTCAGTAAACACTTGTACCTAATGTGACGGTGCGTTAAATAATAAAACATGGTGTTTGATATTTCAATTTGTTTTGCTGTGAACATACTAAACATACCCAGGGCAGCTCCCCCGGCCTGGGTATGATGTAACATTGGGGATAATAAACTGTATGAACCTTGCTGAACTTGTTGTTGTTCACATCACCCCATTGACTTGATAGGCAGATCCCAATAAGCCCGGGGACCGATATTATCCCTTTTGGCTAGAGGTGATAGGGGTTTTCCCCTAGTTTAGAACTGATTGTGCTAAAAATAGATCAACAGCTAGCTTGCTATAAAAGGAAACGGCCTGGCCGTTTCATCAGACACTCTGTCAACCACCAATATGTTCACTTGTACTACGTGCTCGAAATCATTCACTCGCCGGCACGACTTGCGCCGCCATGAGGCTACCAAGCACGATGGAACCGCCCGGTATAGCTGTACGATATGTAGGCCTACACTGTCGTTTCAGCGCTCTGATCATTACAGCGCCATGAACGTTCAATTCATGGGCCACCCAAGCGTCCATGCGAAGAATGTGGTCAACTCTTCAAACGACCCAGTCAGTTAAAACGGCATGAGCGTTTGATTCATGGTCCGGCACCACGGCATGAGGGACAACTTTCCACTAAAGAGGCACCCAGGAGGGACAGATCCACTGAAGATGAACCCGGGGAGGAGAATGCCACTGGTGATGCGATCACGGAGAGCCCGCCTATACCCACAGCTCAGAAGAGCCTAGATATCCAGCCGGTTCCTAGCATTACTGTTTCCAGTCATACGCCTGACAACAACGAACATTTTCTGGAAGATGCGGTGGATGTTCCCAGCGATCTCTTACCCGAAGATCATCCAGTGAGTGAGATGTATCGACGCCGTTGGTCCATGATCCGACACTGCTTCCACCGTCATCGCCCTATATTGGACTTGTACAATTTCCGACTGACCGACCTCGCCCGTCTACGCAGCTACGTGGAAGCCACCTTCAATGACCAACCTACGTCCTTCACATTAAATGTAGCATTTGGGTACATCTTATGCCATAAGATGACGCGTGAATTGTGCTATTTCTATTCCAGTGCCATCAGCCCAGTGTACGACCATCCTTTCATAATCACCAATCGGGCGTCGCTAGAGACGATGCTGGCCCAACTGGACACTTTAGATCCCTTGGAATGGGCCTATGAACAGCGTCCCAAGACCAAGTGGATAGTGGAGAGGGTCACCAATGTTACGTTCTTCGTGGTTAAACTGACCCACCACCCCCATCGGATGAAAGTATTCACCCATGCACTGATAGATACTCAGAATGCGCAAACAACTATCTGAGGATATGTTTCCTCAACGGTATCCTGGCCTTTCCGATGACGATTAGAACAAACGGTTCAGAGCGAACATGGCCGAAGATGGAACTTTCTGAAATGGCAACTTCTGATTGGACAAGAGTAGCCGAGAATACATCTAACGGACAGGAACGAATATGAAACTTGCAAATGGTGGCCTCTGATTGGACAAGAATCTTCTTGAATTGTAAATATACCCAACGCGGCTCCCACAGCGTGGGTATGATGTAACATTGGGGAGAATAAACTATATGAAAAAACTTCTTGTTGTTGTTGTTCTCTCATGTGTCATCCTTGTTGTTGTTGTTGCTGTTGTTGTTCGCTGTCCGGTCTATATCACGGCGTTATGTTAGAGTGTTAAGGTATAACGACGGGCGTTGACGGGCGTCACTGCATTTCGAAGAATTAGTGACAATTCCATGGAATATCAGAGCTTCTGAGCTATTTCACCAGGGCGTTGAAGCATTAAGAATGGCGTTGGTGGGCGTTGCTACAAGATGACACCTCACACGACGCATTCGCACCGCGGATGGTCCATGTCTACACCAAGTAACATCCTTCACTGCTAAAAAATGCCCACTTTCGCTACTACTCGTACTGATGACGTCACCAATGACGTCACAGATGCTGTGGATATCCCTCAAAGTGGGGTCTATACCCCGAAAGCTACAACATGACACCTCCCATGACGCATTCGGACCAAGGATGGTCCATCTCTACACCAAATACCATCCTTCACTGCCCCAAAATGCTCACTTTCGCTACTACTCCTACTGATGACGTCACCAATGACGTCACAGATGCTGTGGACAGCCCTCAAATCGAGGTCTGCACGCCGAGAACTACAAGATGACACCCCACACGACGCATTCGGACCGAGGATGAAGCATCCCTACCCCAAATACCTTCCTTCACTGCCCCAAAATGCACACTTTCGCTACTACTCGTACTGATGACGTCACCAATGACGTCACAGATGCTGTGAACAGCCCCCAAATCGGGGTCTACACCCCGAGAGCTACAAAATGACACCTCCCAGGACGCATTCGGACCAAGGATGGTCCATCTCTACACCAAATACCTTCCTTTCACTGCCCCAAAATGCCCACTTTACTTACTACTCGTACTGATGACGTCACCGATGACGTCACAGGTGACGTGAACAGCCCTCAAATCGGGTCTACACCCCGAGAGCTACAAGATGACACCTTCCAGGACGCATTCGAACCGTGAATAGCCCATCTCGACCCCAAATACCTTCATGTACTGCCCCAAAATGGCCACTTTACTTACTACAACCAACTGCGCATGCGCAGATTAACGCGACTTGCACTTTAAAACACACCATTCTGACTCTAACCCACACAAGCTTCACTTTGACACCTTCCACGACCCATTCGGACCCATAGCGGTCCATCTCTACCCCAAACACACACCCACATACCCCCCAAAATGCCTGCTTTCTCTACTACGGCCAGACTGCGCATGCGCAGATTGACGCGACTTGCATTTAAAAACACGCCATCCTGATTCTACCCCACACAAGCTTCACTTTGACACCTTCCACGACCCATTCGGACCCATAGCGGTGCATCTCTACCCCAAACACACACCCACATACCCCATAAATGCCTGCTTTCTTTACTACGGCCAGGCTGCGCATGCGCAGACTATTGAACACGGACGAACCATTAGTGTAGTCAAGTGCTCCTGCATGAGAGCTTCAAAATAAGACCTCATACGACACCATTGGACCATTAGTGGCCCACCTAGACCCCAACACGTCCACCCCGTATGGACCTTTTCATCCATAGCCATGCAGTATAGGCCTATGGGTCTACCCAAGCCTCGGTGACTTTTTCCAAAAAATTTCACCGATTCGCTCCGGGACACTTCCTATCGTGTTCTAAATGAAGAGACGTGAAAAACAAATCCAAACAACCATACCGCAAATGTATAGAAGTAGGTTTCCCAGGGGGACAAACATTGGACCTATACCCCCAGTATGGGACTATATGGGTCTATATGGGCTGTATGGTACTTTCTCAAAAATTTCACCGTTTCGCTCCGCGACACTTCCTATCATGTTTGTCTTGACGAGACTAAGAAAACGAGACCCCACAACCTATACCGCAAATGTCGAGAAGTAGGTTTCCCAGGATGGTCCTATACCCCCATACCCCATATAGGCATTTTCCCGTAATTTAGGATGAAGTCCGTGTTCCGTATTTTTTCAGGAAAAATTTTACATACACCCACCCTGGAACTAGGGGGAGATAACTCTATTGATAGGCAAGCCCCGTTAAGCCCGGCGACCTGTATACCTCCATACCCCATATAAGCATTTTCCCGGATTTTTCGATAAAGTCCGTGTTCCGTTTTTTTTTTTTTTTGCAGGAAAAATTTTACATGCACCCACCCATGACTGGATGCCCCTTCACGAATGCTTCACATTGATACCTCATATGACCCCATCGGCCCATTAGGGGCTCCCCTAGATCCCAAAACGTCTATTTCCATACCCTTTCCCCACAATTCCCTGTCTGCGCATGCGCAGAACGGTGACAACGCCCGAGCCGCTAGTCCAGTCAGATGCCCCTTCACGAATGCTTCACGCGGAAGCTTTTTCCCGCGACCGCATCACCGCCAGGACCGCATCACCGCGGAGGAATACATTCCCTGCAACAATTGGAACTCTCCTGTGTTGGAGGTAGCTTTTTGGTCATTCTGCCGGAACTATAGTGCACTTGACTTCTCTTCCTCGTTTCCTCCTCAAATATGCAAATTGTTGAGGTCAATGGGGCTCAATTTAACGGGACACTACTACTCAATCATCTTCATTTTATCCAGCCAATTTCTACGTTCCCACTTCGAACCTGCCTTGATATATCTGGACCCCTTCAATGTTCAAATAACTTGTAAATAGACACGAGACGTCACTGACCTCGAAAACCTTTGAAATTCGAAATGGGTCGCAGAAGAGCGTTATTGATTGGCTGACCTAAATAGTGGGCATCTTATTAGGAGGAAAGACGCCACTAATAGAGGATGATGTCACTCTACGTGACTTCACTGACCTTCACTCGCAATCGATGTGTACGTTCTGATTGGTTCTTCTGTCGTTAGCTGGTGAAATTTACATCTCGGATTTTGAACGCTGAAGGGGTCAGCTAAATCAAGGCAGATTCGAAGTGGGAACGTAGAAATTGGCTGGATAAAATGAAGATGCTACTCAATAGGAAGGATGAAATTGCTTTTCAGTTACCTGTGTAATCCAAGATCGCCACCATCAGATATATTGCTTTGTCAGCAGTTGGATCGTTACACATTTCTTGTCCGACCGAAAACTCAAGAACTATTTAACTAATGAACTTTAAATATGGAGCGTGCATTGACATCATTCAGTGAGAGGACAGGTGGGATTGTTTTTCAGATACCAGCGTAATTCAAGATGGCCACAGTTAGCCATCTTTGAATTTTAAGCGCTTGGATCTTGTCCAGGCAATAACTCAAGACTGATTGAACTGATCGACTTCAAACTTGGAGAGTGGTTTGACACCAGTGAGAGATGGCCACTATCATGAATGGACCGAGTCAATAGTTCATGGAAAATAACCACATTTAATATCCGTGCAAGCAGACGACATCAACACTTTACAGCGAGCACATTTTGACAGACTTCCGGTGCTGGGGAGAAGCCCGTACTTTAGATTACAATAGGGAGCAGTTCTTGCTACACGAAGGTTAACTGAACGGATCAGCACAGCCACCATTAGCCATTTGCGTTGTCAGCAGTTGGTTCTTTACACATTCCTTGTCTGACCAATAACTCGAGAATGGTTTAACTGATCGACTTCAAACTTGAATAGTGTCTTGACATCGGTGAGAGGACATTTGGGATTGGTTTTCAGTTACCTGTGTAATACAAGATAACCTCCAGCTGTAGTTAGATCTTGTCCGGACAATAACTCGAGAACTATTGAATTGATCGACTTGTGGGATGTATGACTCTTCGGACAGATCTCCATTTTCAAAATCATAATCTTAATCAATGATACGATCAATCAATCAATGAGCAATGTCCCCCGCAGCAGCAGCACCAGTTTGTTCTAGATATGCTAAAGGTGCATGTTGTTATGACAGCCTTTCTCTCATTTCAGGTTAGTTTGCTAATAAAACAATGTACCGGTACCTGATGTTTGTCACTCAGTAGCCTCTCCCCCTACATCGCTGTACTGTTTGGAAGGCCCCCTTTTCAAATCGAGAATTGACCAATCGAAACAATCGAGACCACACCGAATACCTGTCTAATATTCTTCGGAACTGTGCTAGTGCATTCGACTGCGGTCAGGGGTGAGTAGTATACAAAACACCGATTCGTCACTTTGAGGAGGTCATGGGGAGGTGTGCGCAGGAGTGTTGTGCGCAAGTGTATGACGTCACTTCCGGTCTGCGTGAATCGGGCGTGACCTTGGGGGTGTATTCCTCCGCGGTGATGCGGTCTGGCGGTGATGCGGTCTGCCTCCGCTGACAGAAAGTAGTCCCAAATACGTGGTTTTTCGTGAGAATGTTCGGCAATCTTCAGGGGCCCCTAGTGGACTGATTGGGGCGAGTGATGTGTCAAAGCGAAGCGCTCCTCCAGGACCATCCAGTCATGGGTGGGTGCATGTAAAATTAGGATCTGTCCCGAAACTATAAAAAGCGGAACACGGATGTTACCCCTACAATAGGGGAAAACTCCTATCAGCCCTATCCCAAAGGGCTAATATCGGTCCCCGGGCTTATCGGGGTCTGGGTACATGGGTGGGTGCATGTAAAATTAGGATTTGTCCCGAAAATATAAAAAGCGGAACACGAACTTTATCCCTAAAATAGGGGAACATTCCTATCAACCCTATCCCAAAGGGCTAATATCGGTCACCCGGGCTTATCTGGGCCTGCTGAGAGAGGTAGGGTGGGTGTATGTAAATTGAGTATTTGTCCCGAAAATATAAAAAGCGGAACACGGACTTTACCCCTACAATAGGGGAAAACCCCTATCAACCCTATCCCAAAGGGCTAATATCGTTCCCCGGGCTTATCGGGGCCTGGGTGCATGGGTGGGTGCATGTAAAATGAGGATTTGTCCCTGAAAATATAAAAAGCGGAACACGGACTTTACCCCTACAATAGGGGATAACTCCTATCAACCCTATCCAAAAGGGCTAATATCGGTCCCCCGGGCTTATCGGGGTCTGCTGAGAGAGGCGGGGTGGGTGTATGTAAAAGTTTCTACAGAAAAAAAATATAAAAAGCGGAACACGGACTTTACCCCTACAATGGGGGAAAACTCCTATCAACCCTGTCTAGTGGGAGCTAATATCGGTCTCCAGGCTTATCGGGGACGGTGCATGGGTGAGTGCATGTAAAATTAGGGTACACAGCTTACATCCGGGGTTTTTCCATGTAGGTTACCGCGCAGGTCACGTGGTTTGGTGGGTCGATCTGCGCAAGTGTGTGACGTCACTTGCGGTTTTCAGAAAAAACAACTACCTCCGAACACAGAAGAGTTCCAATTTTTCCTTAGACCTTAGACGTATTGTCCGGGTTTTCCCCGGCCCGGCCGCACGCCTGCTCGGGTTATCCGGCCGCACGCGCGCGGGTTAAAGGAAAGTTTCGGAAGTGTGCAAGGGCACTATATCACATCGGGGTATATATTTCATCCAACTATAGCGGATAGCGGTTGTCGTGAATAACAACAAGTTCAGCAATGTTTATACAGTTTATTATCCCCAATGTTATATCATACCCAGGCTGGGGGAGCCGCCCTGGGTATGTTTAGTATGTTCACAGCAAAACAAATTGAAATATCAAATACCATGTTTTATTATTTAACGCACCGTCACATTAGGAACAAGTGTTTACTGAGCTCAAGTCAACGATCAGCATGTAGACATAGAGAGTGTATACGGTATGTTATGCTATTCATCAGTGCAAGGGTGACGCATTCAGCCGATGGGGGTGGTCGGTCAGCTTGGTAACGAAAAACATGACATTGGTTACCCTCTCTACGACTCATTGTGTGTTTCGGCGTTGACGTTGTGCCCATCTCAAGTCATCCACGGTGTCCAGTTTCTCCAGCATCGTCTCTGGCGACGCCCGGTTAATGATGGTGAACGGCTGGTCAAACACATGGCTGTTATAACTGGCATAATAATACCGTAACTGGTCCGACTCTTTGTGGCGTAAGATGTACCCGAAAGCGACATTCAATTTGAAGATCGTATCTTGGTCATTGAAGATGGCTTCCACGTAGCTGCGTAGACGAGCGAGGTCGGTCAGTGGAAAATTGTAGATATCTGGAATAGGGCGATCACGCGGTGGAAACAGTGCCGTATCATGGGCCATTGGCGCCGATAGATGTCACTCACTGGATGGGCGTCCTGTAACAGATCGCTAGGAACATCCACTGCATCTTCCAGAAAATGTTCGATGTCGTCAGGCGTATGACTGGCAACAGTAATGATAGGGACTGGCTGGATATCTAGGCTCTTCTGAACTGTGGGTATAGGCGGGCTCTCTGTGATCGCATCACCTGTGGCATTCGTCTCCCCGGGCTGATCTTCACTGGGTCTGACCCTCCTGGGTGCCTCTTTAGTGGGAAGTTGTCGCCCAATCCGTAGAGACGGGGTATGAATCAAACGTTGGTGCTGTCTTAACTGACTGGGTCGTTTGAAGAGTTGACCGCAATCGTTACATTGTTCCGTCGTCCCCTCGTGGACTGAGCGTTCGTGGCGCAGTAAATGATCCTTCCGATTGAATGACCGTGCGCAGGTTATACAAGTATACCGTGCATCGTTGTGGGTGGAGGCCTCGTGGCGTCGTAAATTATCTAGACGAGTGTGTGTGTGTGTGTGTGTGGGCAGTGGATTTTACATCCGGGACCTTGTCAACATCCGGGTTTGCCAGTGGGTTTTTCCCGTCGTTCCTCCGTCTTCCATCCGGGTACTGTGGTTTTACATCCGGGTCCTCATCTTACATCCGGGTTTTTCCATGTTTACTGTCACGTGACCGGAAATGACCTTTAACCACTGACATGAGCTTTAACTTTTAACCTTTTAACCTTTAACATCCGCATGTAAACACACCCATAGCGGTTCATCCAGCGTGGATGTGCTGTGATGGAGGGGCTAATAAAAGGATTGACCTGTAATCTTTGTTGTTGTTGCTCTCTTTTTGGACTAACCCATCAGAATAGTACGTATCACGGACTACACCCGTAGAGCTACGTATAGGTGCGCATGTGTGACAAGGTCTATAAAACACGTCCCTCTGAATCCCACACCCCCATTTCTACGGTTGCAGAGCCATGACACCCATCCCTATGCGACTCGCATTTTACATCATGCGACCGTGGTTAATTCACTCACGGGTTACCGAGCAATGGTTCGGTCCCTGTTTGCAGATGGCGACGACAACGAGGGGCGACGTCAGATCCTGAAACAGTTCACAGAAGCGGTCCTCGACAGAGTGCACTCGATGGAGAGGTGTGCTATCACTCACCACTACTGGACTATGACAGCCATCGCTGATGCCCGGACTATGGACCACGAGCGCTCACGCCGGAACCAGCGACGCCTCGTTGGCCTAGTAATGGTCTTTGCCCTATTGAACCTGACGCTGTGGCAATGACAACGACAGCGACAGAAAAAGAACGGCTCTTCAGAGCCTCCACAGATGCGCTTATGTGCAACCGATATATACGAGGGTCAGTCACAGTGTACGTCATTCACCGTTTGTCATTGGGTCAACCATGTCACCGAGGGACCTGACAATAAATACGAGAGACAGTGAGCGTGTGTCATTCACCGTTCGTCATTGAGTCAACCATGTCACCAGTCCTACGAGCCCTCCTTCCCCTTACACCCCAGGTGGGGTTACACGTCTATGAAGATAAAGTCACCCTCGTTGAAGACCTTGGAGATGTTTGCTGGTCGCGCGCTGAGACCGTATGGAATACGGTTACGCTACACCGTGAGGGCTGGACCAAATTTAAACGGGTGTTGAGCGGTGAGCTCGACGGAAACCTCATCCACATAGACAATGCCTTCTACGTACACCGTGGACCTTTCTTCCCACGACTGGGCCGTTACCAAGACCCTACGCGAGGCTTCACCCTAGACCCCGATCTGTGGACAGCCTTCGAGAAAGTGGTGCCTATCGTGGACCAGCTGTTTACACCGGACGAGCGGTCAGCTGTTCAGTTGGAGTGGGCTCGTGCCCTGAGAGAAGCGGCGGCAGAACCCAATGAACAAATTACCAAACCTAGCAATGAAGCGGAGGCAGACGACGATGCCATTGATTATCCGACTAGACTCAGTCAGCCCAGTGACATGACCACCCGATCCTTTGATCTCACGTCATAAACATTTTCTCCCTATAAATACGAGAGACAGTCAAATCTGGTACCATTCACGTACTGACCATGACGGAGCATATAATACGGGCGTTTCTCAGCTTGACCCCCGAGGTCTTCCTGCACGTTGATGCGGATAAGGTCGATATCATGGAGGAGGTGGGAGACATCTGTGATGCGGACCCTACACAACCGTGCCTGGCTAACATTCGTCTGTCCCTGGAGGGCTGTACCAAATTCAAACGGGTGTTGTCTGGTGAACTGGACGGCGACCTCATTCACTTGTGTCACGATGTGTACATCCGACGCGGCCACTTCTTTGCTCAATTAGCTCGGCTAGATGGGGGTACAGTGCATTCTACCCTTCACCCTGTTCTATGGTCTTCATTGGAACATGCCGTGGCAGATGTGGATCAAGTGCTTACGGAGGAAGAGCGGTCATCAGACGAGTTGGACTGGTCATTTACCATGGGCAATGTGCTGCCAGAAGCCAAAGAAGAAAATCAGAAAGAAACTCCGGCTCAAGATATACCTGTTATAAATAAACGATAGAGCCAGGGTCCATCATCATTTGTCACCATGAAGAACTGGGAGAAGGTGTTGGATAACTTATACTACAGTCCCGACAGTCCGGCGGCCTATAGTGCATTGTCGGCTCTCTATCGAGCGGCCAAACCCCAGGGGATACAACGTGCCCAAGTCCGAGATTGGTTAAGAAAACAAGACACCTATACCTTACATCGATCTGTCCGTCGCCATTTTCTACGGAACCGGGTCATCGTAGGAGGAATAGATGCCCAGTGGCAAGCGGATTTGGTCGATATGAGCGCCTTTGCCAAACACAACGATGGGAATCGGTATATCTTGACGTGCATCGATATCCTGTCGAAGTATGCGTGAGTGGTATCCATCCGGACGAAAACGGGGGCGAATCTCATAGCGGCGTTCAAGGACATCTTCAAGACCGGGCGCAAACCCTTGTATTTGCAAACCGACGAAGGCACGGAATTCCCCAACAGACCATTCCAACAGTTTCTGAAAGCCCAGAAGGTGTTTTTCTTCCATACGTGCAACGAGATCAAGGCTTCCGTTGTGGAAAGGCTCAACAGGACATTCAAAGGCCGCATGTATAAATATTTCACCTATAAGAATACAAGGCGGTACATCGATGTTCTCCCGAAACTTGTGAGTGGTTACAATCGAGCCTATCACCGGAGTATAGAGAGAGCCTCCATTACCGTGACCCAACGCAATGAAGCCCAAGTCCGTCGTGTCTTGTACCCCAGGCAATCGCAGCGAGCGCCGAAGGAGGTATTCAAGGTCAGGGACCCTGTACGGATCAGTAAAGTCAAAGGTCAATTTAAGAAAAGTTACTTGCCCAACTGGAGCGATGAGCACTTCTTGATTAAACGGCGCCTACCCCGACAGCAGCGAGTCTATGAACTGGAAGATCTTCAAGGGGAACCGTTGCTAGGGACGTTTTACGAGACGGAATTACAGCCTGTCGTGAAAACAAAGCAAGACTACTACACGGTGGGGCACAATTTGAAAATGGAACGTCGACGTGGCAAGCTGTTTCATTTCGTCAAATGGCAAGACTGGCCCAGTTCCTTCAATTCCCTTGGGTCACAGCCAATCAGGTGAAACGACTATAAAGCCAGACACCACTACCGTCATCCTTCATTCCACGTTCGACCACGGTGCTATGGACAAACAGCAGCTGCCTCTGAACACAGCGTCTCCCAAAACGCGCAAAGCGCAAAGTGGGCTTTGTGGTGATATTGCTAATCCTGCTGAATGTGTTGTACGGAGGTGTGTTTTACGACGTAGCCTATCTCAGCACTTTACTTAACCAACCTAGAACTCCAGCTGTGAGTGGCAGTCAAACCAGTCTACATACCTCCTCTACACCAGCCAAACCCGTGATCAAAACGAGTCCAGTCATCACCACTTGTACAAGCCACATCGAGCTCCACACCAAGTATACAGTCCACACCTACACCAAGTACACCCATTACGTCTCAAAACCCACCGGATTTAATCTCTCACAGTGAACGCCCATCGACAACGACGAACGACGTTGTACTCACCACCCCAGTGCACTCGTACCAAATTTACAAGAGCGGGTTACCACGACAGCGGATACACCTCCAACCATGGAACCTCGGTGGCAACATCCCTTCACTTCCGTCATCGCAGGACCGACGGGCTTCGGCAAAACGCACTTCGTCAGGAAGCTCCTTCAACACGCCGACAGCATGATCACCCCACCCACTGCCCGAGTCGAGTGGTGTTACGGAGAATGGCAGGCATCGTATGCAGCAATGCCCCACATCACGTTCGCGGAAGGCCTACCCAACCTGGCCGATTTGGAACCGGACACCTTGGTGGTTCTGGATGATCTCATGGCGGAGACGGATGCGCGTCACCCAACTCTTCACCAAAGGCAGCCATCATCGACGGCTCAGCATCATCTACATTGTGCAAAATCTGTTCAGTAAAAACAAAGAACATCGGAACATCAACTTAAATGCCCACTACCTGCTGGTCTTCAAAAACCCTAGAGATATCACTCAACTGCACCTGGCGAGACAGATGTATCCCGGCAGCACACCATTTGCGTTGGAAGCCTTTAAAGATGCGACAACCCCTCAGCACGGGTATATGCTCTTCGACCTCAAGCAAGCCACCCCCGATCACCTTCGACTACGGACCGTAAACTTTCCCGGAGAGACCCACCACGTGTACATGCAAAAATAATGTAAACACACCCACAGTGGCTCTTTCAGCTGGGGTGTGCGTTTGATGATGGGGATAATAAAAGAATTAATACCACATCATGGTTGACTTTGTCTCTGTTCAAAATTCAGGAGGTAGGTAGATAAAAAGGGCAGAGTTGTGGGTTCTAGCATTAGTTGTACATGACGTCTGTACAAGACGGCCCCACCCGAGTTGGTCCGAACCATTGTACGCGGTGCGGACCCTAACCTTGTACGCTGTCTGTGCGAGATCGGGTACAACCTGTTAAAAGGCAACGTACCACTGACTCCGGCACAGAAGACCAAGTTGACCAAGCATAAGACAGGTATCCGAACCCTAGTCCAGAAGCGATTCTCTCAAACACAAAAGAAAAAGAAGTTACAGAAAGGCGGCTTTCCCGGGGCCATCTTAGCATCGTTGGCCGCTTCCGTGTTGGGTCCAGTATTGGGTGGACACTTCGGCCGACAATGAACCACACGAAAAAAATGGTTCTCGTCGAACCACGGTTCCTTCAAAATCTCCAATCGCCCTACCCTGTTCCACCTACGGTGAAGACCATAAACACCCTGGATGAAGAGATGCAACAGATCTTACAAAGACCGGGGTCAAGCGAAAGTGAGAAAGTACAACGGTACACTGAGACGCTTCAACGGTACATGATGTTCATGGACCAATACAAAACCCTCTCTACCCCAGCACCACCACCACCACCACCACGCGACACACCGCCGACCTCAGCACCGCTCCAACAGCCGCCATTACCAGGGGTACCACCCACAGCCCCACAGTGGGTCGAAGACGAAGTGCTGAAGAGTGTACCTGCATCGTTCAAGAAACAAGCTGGCCTGGTATAAGTTGCCACATCAACAGGTACAATGAATTACAACACATATAAGGGATGTGGGAAGAGGTGCCGACATACTGACTGCGTCATATGACTTCACAGAATAGTCTTCTGGTAAACCTATTCTAAAGCACATACCAAGAATCTAACGATTCGTGATATGTGTTGTATCTCAGGTACGCTTTTATTGTACCTGTTCATGTGGCAACTTGAATGATATGACCACGGCCCCTAGCACCGGCATAAGCGGTATTAGATACAAATCTAGAGAGCTATGATGGAAATGCTCTGACAACTCGTATACTGGTAATTGGTGAGCTGTTTCGCTGTGACAACTCGTACATTGGAGATTGGTGAGCTGTATCGTCGTCAGATGTAAATGACGGCATTTAACACAAAAGACTAGTCTGTAAGGCCCGATGTCGACCCAGCATCAACTTCCCACAAATGCCAACATATATCAAAGACCAAAAGGTCTGTACAGGGGCGGGCCTCGGGGACGAAACGTCCACCAGCAGAATCTCGCCATATACAGGTAAAAATTACAACACATATAAGGGAAGTGAGAAGAGGTGCCGACATACTGACTGCGTCATATGACTTCACAGAATAGTCTCCTGGTAAACCTATTCTAAAGCACATACCAAGAATCTAACGATTCGTGATATGTGTTGTATCCCAGGTACGCTTTTATTGTACCTGTTCATGTGGCAACATGGATGATATGACCACACGGCCCCTAGCACCGGCATAAGCGGTATTAGATACAAATCTAGAGAGCTGTGATGGAAATGCTCTGACAACTCGTATACTGGTAATTGGTGAGCTATTTCGCTGTGACAACTCGTACATTGGAGATTGGAGAGCTGTATCGTCGTCAGATGTAAATGACGGCAATTAACACAAAAGACTAGTCTGTAAGGCCCGATATCGACCCAGCATCAACTTCCTACAAATGCCAACATATATCAAAGACCAAAAGGTCTGTACAGGGGGCGGGCCTCGGGGACGAAACTTCCACCAGCAGAATCTCGCCATATACAGGTAAAAATTACAACACATATAAGGGAAGTGGGAAGAGGTGCCGACATACTGACTGCGTCATATGACTTCACAGAATAGTCTTCTGGTAAACCTATTCTAAAGCACATACCAAGAATCTGACGATTCGTGATATGTGTTGTATCTCAGGTACGCTTTTATTGTACCTGTTCATGTGGCAACATGGATGATATGACCACACGGCCCCCAGCACCGGCATAAGCGGTATTAGATACAAATCTAGAGAGCTATGATGAAAATGCTCTGACAACTCGTAAACTGGTAATTGGTGGCTATTTCGCTGTTACAACTCGTACATTGGAGATTGGTGAGCTGTATCGTCGTCAGATGTAAATGAAGGCAATTAACACAAAAGACTAGTCTGTAAGGCCCGATGTCGACCCAGCATCAACTTCCTACAAATGCCAACATATATCAAATTACAAGCGTCTAGTCCGTCATTCATAATCCAGCCGTCGTCCATTAGAGAATATCCGCGTCCATAATCCAAAGACCTATTCCATTTCCATATAACAGTATTAGCACCAAATTCAAAAAGACAAAAGTATACATAAACATAGGCTTGTTTCCTGCAAGAGAGAAGCGGTCAACAATTTTCAATGATGCCGGCAAGACATCATGATGTTCCAAAATATCAAATCCGTATCGCTGATCAGTATTGGTGAGCTGTATCGTCGTCAGATGTAAATGACGGCATTTAACACAAAAGACTAGTCTGTAAGGCCCGATGTCGACCCAGCATCAACTTCCCACAAATGCCAACATATATCAAAGACCAAAAGGTCTGTACAGGGGGCGGGCCTCGGGGACGAAACGTCCACCAGCAGAATCTCGCCATATACAGGTAAAATAGCCTTCTGGTAAACCTATTCTAAAGCACATACCAAGAATCTAACGATTCGTGATATGTGTTGTACCTCAGGTACGCTTTTATTGTACCTGTTCATGTGGCAACATGGATGATATGACCACACGGCCCCTAGCACCGGCATAAGCGGTTTTAGATACAAATCTAAAGTGCTATGATGGAAATGCTCTGACCTGAGATACAACACATATCACGAACCATTAGACTCTTGGTATGTGCTTTAGAATAGGTTAACCGGAAGACTATACTGTGAAGTCATGTGACTCTGTCAGTATGTCGGTACCTCTTCCCACTTCCCTTATATGTGTTGTAATTACAACGGATGAAACAGAATCCTAACATGACTTGAACTGATAAAGGCGAACTACTGGTACAGAATCAGGTGGTCGCCGATACCCACATGACGGATTTAGTGAATGACCTGATGCGTCAACGCAGGTCGCACACGGATCCTCGAGGATGGGAGGTCTTTGCTAAAGGCTTGAAAGACATGCATGTACCACAGGAAATGGTGGGGAACACCCAGCGACGGGCCTGGATGCAGCGGACCCAGCAATCGCCGAGTGGCCCACTACCTTCTTGGGAAGCCGAGTGGGAACCGGAGTCACCCCCCAAAACACCACAACGATGGGCACCTACTTTTTCGCCCCTTTTACCACGCCACCCCCTGAAACTACGTCCATCAAGATCTATGACACGTAGCAAGCCACCGCGACGAACACGACGCCGGACACAATCGCCCAAGACCTTACTCGTGGTACAACGTGCGAGCCAATGAAGTGTGGTACGAGGTGATCTACGAAGGAAAAGGCACCGACTCACCCTCACCGAAGGCCAATACGATAACCCCAAGGAGTTCATGCAGGGGCTGACAAGACTGTTGCATTATCAGGCTCTACGGGGGGTCACGAATACTTCAAAACCCATAAAAACCTTTCCCTTCAAGAATCACGTAGACTTCAATTACAACGCACACAACGACAAGGCACAGATCCTCATCACCGCCAACGTGAGCGTCGTAATGAGTCCTATCCTACAGCAAATGCTGGGTCTCGCTCACCCGACCTACACGGGTCCAGTCGAGGACCATGGCCAGATCCCGATGGATATGAAGTCGGGTATGTACGGACTCTACGTCTACTCGGACGGGTGGTCTCCATTAAAAAGACGTATGGAGATCAAGTCACCCACAGTTTCACCCACATGCTCTACCTACCCTTACGACAAACCGACATCAACAATATCACGGTGGATATAAGAGATGACACGGGACGACCGGTTGCATTCCAACGAGGGAAAGTGGTGCTGACACTTCATTTCCGACAAGCATGTTCTCCTCACTTTGTATAATGAAAGTATCTTAAGAGTGCGATGCACGCAGCTATATGGACTATTATGCGCAACAGGCCGGGGTGGCCTTCCGGTCTTTAGTGGTGCACGCATGCAACGAGGAAATGGGCTGGGGAACATATTCGGGAGCATGATCCAAACGTTCTTACCCTTGGTGACGCGTGGGGTGAAAGCAATCGTTAAACAAGCGGTACGCAGTAAACTGCAAGTCGCCGGTGATGTCTTGGGCGGTACGGCACCCAAAGAAGCCTTGAAACGGCGGGCCAAAGAAGCTGGAGGCGTCTTGGTCGCCAAAGCGCAACGCACCGTAGGGAATAAAAGACCTGCACCACCGAGACCACGCACCAGTCGACGACCGACCCAGCGACGACGCACATCGAAGACCCAAGATATCTTTTCTTAAAACATGTCCTTAATCCACGCAGAGTCCTGCCCCTCCACCAACAGTGAATTTGATTTGTGGACCGTCCCGCCTACACAGACCAGTGCCGAACAACGATTATGGGTGGAGCATCTCCCGCTCTCCAGCATCAACGAAACAGGGCCCATCGAGTTCACCATCAGTAATGCGGATAAGCCCTATGTAGATTTAGCCCATACGTACTTGTATGTGAAAGCCAAGATCGTCAATGGGGATGGCTCCAGAATCGTCCAGGCTGCAACGGTGAGACCGACGAATTTCTGGCTGCACTCTATGTTTCAACAGGTGGATATTTTTCTCAGCGACAAACTCATCAGTGACTCGACCAACACGTAACCCTATCGAGCCTACATCGAGACGCTGTTGTCGTATGGACGAGAGGTTAAAAAATCTCAGCCGACAGCCGCTTTATTCTACCAAGACACAGCCGAGCTCATGGATACGGTGGACAATGCGGGATATAACAAACGGAATACAAGCGTCTAGTCCGTCATTCATAATTCAGCCGTCGTCCATTAAACAATATCCGCGTCCATAATCCAAAGACCTATTCCATATCCATATAACAGTATTAGCACCAAATTCAAAAAAGACAATCATAGTATACATAAACATAGGCTAGTTTCCTGCAAGAGAGAAGCGGTCAACAGTTTTCAATGATGCCGACAAGACATCATGACGTTCCAAAAATATAAAATCCGTAACGCTGATCAGTATTCTTAATCCATAATAATCGTTCTAAAGTCGTTATCTAGAGAATGGTGTATCTCAGTCACGCTTTGATTGTGACTGTTCATATCAGCACCATGAGGATCTTGAAGTACATGGGTTCATACGGCCCCTAGCCCCGGGTTAAGCGGAATTAGACACAAGTTACGAAACGTAACGCCATAGATCTTGCACGCTACGTTCGTATTTTGCTATCAGCATGCGATATGTATCGCCAAATTTGAGAAACTTTGAGTGGAGGCGCTTGGAGGAATAGCCCTGTTTTATAAGTTTCTGCAACAATGTTCTGTGACGTTGATTGAAATCGTCACAATTAACACAGGATCTAGCAAATGCTACTAGGCGAGATATGTATACGCCATATGCAGGTCCCACTGGAATATTACATCCATATTACTGGAAGGCTTTCACCGCGAACGGCGCCTCGGTGGATCTCATGGGTCGACTGCACGCAGACATTTTCATGCAAGACCGGTACCTCTTGAACAAGATCCTCATCAAAATCCGACTGATACGGGCGCCTCCGACCTTCGCCTTGATGGCCACTGACGTAGAGGGGCATGCAGCCGACTATAAAATCGTCATCCAAGACGCAGTCCTGTATGCCCGAAAAGTGAAACCGAATCCAGTCGTTCAATTGGGACACCTCAAAGCCTTGGAAACAAAACCAGCCCAGTGCCCTATCCGACGTGTGCAAACCAAAGTGTTCTCTATGCCTGCTCGAAATATGAGCGCCAACAAAGAAAACATGTTCCTGGGGGAACTACCCAAGCGATTGATCCTGGCCTGTGTGGAAAATACCAGTTTCAGCGGAGCCTACCCAGAGAATCCGTTTGACTTTAAACATTTCGGCATAAATTTTGTGGCCCTGCATGTGGACGGACAACAGGTCCCAGCCACGGCCTTAACACCGAAATTTGGGCTCGGGAGTTTCTTTTGAGCCTACCAGAGCCTGTTTACTGCCACCGGTCAAACCAACCAGGACGAAGGGAATATGATCAGTCTGGAGGACTACGCGAACGGATACACGTTGTTCTGTTTCGATCTGACCCCCACCTTAGAGAACGGCCATCAGCTGGCCCTCGCCAAGCAACGCAATTTACGGTTGGAAATCCACTTTGCGCCAGCCCTCCAGACCACCATCAATGTGATCTGCTACTCCGAGTTTGACAACATCATTCAAGTGGATAAGGCGCGCAACGTCCTGTGTGACTTTGCCACTTAACATGGATACAGATCAGATAACCACCGTGCTGGATAATGACCCAGGGACACGTATGGTCTTTCAAGGGGTGTTCGTCCGTGATGTGTTCCCATTAGACCGTGTGTATCCTGCTGCTTACGTTCTCAACACGGGCCCGATGGATCGGCCCGGTGAACATTGGGTGGCCGTGTACTTGACAGAACAGTAGGGCGAATATTTTGACCCGTACGGCCTGCCACCCCTCCATCCCGATTTAACAGACTTCATGGATCAAGGCACAGAGACGTGATGTTGGAACAGTCAAACGTTGCAAAGCCTGACCAGTAGCGTGTGCGGACAATATTGCTTGTTTTACCTGTACCGTCGATGCCGGGGAAGAACCTTATCTACCATCGTACAGATGCTTGACGAGTACCCCAAGGCCGAGGATCGCGATGTACTCGTATATGATTGGGCCGCCCATCATTTCAATGTACAAGCCTCCTGCTCTGGGCTTAAGTTCTATCGATTTTGATGTACAAGCCCCCTGTTCTGGGCTTCAGTTTTCACCTGGTTGTTCTCACGTTGTTGTTGTTAGTTATTGTTGAATAAAAAACAAAATGAAATCTCAGAAAAAAAACCTGTCTTGTGTCTTTTCTATATGAGCATAAAACAAGCGGACATGAAGGCTATAACAGACATGTGGGGATTCGGTCAAACTGGCCTTGAACACCGTTGAGAAAGTAGCCAATCAGTGGCCTAGGATGGGGCCAAATGTAACCAATCAATGTCCAGAAAACAATGCAAGAGCACTTCAGTAAAATAGAGAGCCAATGAAATCAGCCCACAGACCAAGTACATGTTTTGGTCTAGGTTAAGAGCGGGCATTCCAGCACAAAAATTTTGACGAGGAGTTAAAAGTTACAAGAGCAACAGGTGGAGTGAAAAAACTATAGAGGTTCGAGGTGCGGGTAAAGACCAGGAAGACGGCGAGTGAAGACACGTCCAACACCTATAGATTATGTTCATTACTATAAGCTCCATGGTTTCGTGTATTTTTTCGTGCCAATACGATTCTGGGAAAACTGAGTGCTCCCCACTGGCCATTTAACATGGGCATAGTGCTGGCGATATTGTCGGGGACCCTGTGCATTCCATGGGTGCTTCGGGGGGGGGGCGGATAAAGGCTATTGGCCCGGAAAGGGCCGGACATTACCGGAAGGGGGACCTTTGACCTTTGGACCTGGATGTGACCTTTGACCTTTTGACCCGAAATTCACCCGCGCATTTCCGGATAACCCGTGCGCGCGTGCGGCCGGATAACCCGCGCAGGCGTGCGGTTGGGCCGTGCCAGGGAAAACCCGGATGGGAAATCCGGACCATACGTCTAAGGTCTAAGGAAAAATTGGCACTCTTCTGTGTTCGGAGGTATTTTTTTTTTGTCATTCTGAAAACCGCAAGTGACGTCACACACTTGCGCAGACCCACCAAACCACCTGACCTGCGCAGTAACCTACATGGAAAAACCCCGGATGTAAGATGAGTACCCTAATTTTACATGCACCCACCCATGCACAGGCCCCAATAAGCCCGGAGACCGATATTAGCTCCCACTAGACAGGGTTGATAGGAGTTTTCCCCTATTGTAGGGGTAAATTTTTTATTTTTTCTGAAGAAACTTTTACATACACCCACCCCGCCTCTCTCAGCAGGTCCCGATAAGCCCGGTGGACCGATATTAGCCCTTTTGGATAGGGTTGATAGGAGTTTTCCCCTATTGTAGGGGTAAAGTCCCTGTTCCGTTTTTTTATATTTTCGGGAAAAAATCCTAAATTTACACACACCCACTTCCCCACCCTACCTCTCTCAGCAGGCCCCGATAAGCCAGGGACCGATATTAGCCCTTTGGGATAGCGTTGATAGGAGTGTTCCCTTATTTTAGGGATAAAGTCCGTGTTCCGCTTTTTATATTTTCGGGGACAAATCTTAATTTTACATGCACCCACCCATGCACCCAGCCCCCGATAAGCCCGAGGACCGATATTAGCCCTTTGTGATAGGGTTGATAGGAGTTTTCCCCTATTGTAGGGGTAAAGTCCGTGTTCCGCTTTTTACAGTTTCGGGACAAATCCCAATTTGACATGCACCCACCCATGACTGGATGGCCCTGGAAGAGCGCTTCACTTTGACATGTCACTCGACCCAATCAGTCCACTAGGGGCCCCTGAAGATTGCCGAACATTCTTGTCCGCGGAGGCAGGCCGCATCACCGCCAGACCGCATCACCGCGGAGGAATACATCCCCAAGGTCACGCCCGATTCACGCAGACCGGAAGTGAAGTCATACTTGCGCAGAACACTCCTGCGCACACCTCCCCATGACCTCCCCAAAGTGACGTCATACCACCAAAAAAACGCAAAAACACCTGCGCACTTGTCCAAATAAGGCCGAATCGGTGTTTTGTATACTACTGGGGTATTTCGGACCCCTGTTATGAGGTTGAGGTTAAATTTATACCAATTCTTGCACATGCGCAGTGATCAAGAAACCTGATTTTTCAGTTTTCGGGGCCCAAGGAATACAAATTTATTCGTCAAATTTTATCAGATATATTGTCCATTAATCGGCTTAAGAATAGAAAATAGTAACTGCTCTGAAATACTAATATTATTCAAACTAAATAATAGAATATAGCGGATTTAGACTGTTAAAATGACTTTAGGATGCCATAATCAACACTTTTTCATGTTCCTCCTACTTTTCTCTCCATTAGTAAATATATATGCACATAGCCTATCCATCTTACCCATAAGAGCCAATCACGTTTCATGCTAAATAGCCAAATTATGACGACCAACTATACGAGTGTTTTGCTAACATTATCGCATAAGATAAACATTATGTTTTCTATTGGGGCAAAACGGACCATAGGGCGGGGTCCATCTTGCCCCACATGGCGATCCGTTTTACTTCCACCTGTGGGGATAAACGAGTCATCAACCAAAAACAATGTTTGCCCTATAAGCTAAAGAGTACCTGGATAAACCGCATTTTATCGGTTTAATTTTAAATACTTTTAAAATGTACCTTTAAAATCCACCTGTTGGCATATCATGGCCATAATATATAAAGGACAAGGGAGCGCTCAAAGTTAGGAGTTCCGTTTTGTTCCACCTTCACCTACCCTAAAACTGTGAACCAACGGATACAAGATTTTGAAAGATATGTTTACTACGATATTTGTATCCTTGATCAGTGTGGTAAATTTACGGGATTCGTGTCAGGACTGTGAATTACTCTCCAGTTGTAGTCTACTCTAGTCAGCCTACAATGAGAAAAACTATGGCATTCAGCGATTTCGTTAACACTATTTCGATGGAATTTTATGCTGAATATCAGATGGATATACCGTTTTGTTGTTTGTATTAACGGTAATACCTTTAAAAAATATAGCCTACTCGCATTATCATGGCATCAGATGTATACCCACTACTGTCAGATATACAACGACAGTTTAGGAGGTTACAAACTCTGACAAAGGGAGACGATGGGATATTAGTAGTATATAAAGCTGAAATCTGCGACAACCTCAGAACAGGGTTGTCTCCCATTATGCCAGAATGCAATTAATTTTCCCAGAGAACTAAAACATAATCCCTCAAACATACATTTGTCATTCCAATCTTCTTCATTAAACATATTCGATATAATGGCATTTGATTCCACCCTGCTATAGATGTGTGTGACGAATATGTGTTTGATTTCGATTTCGATTAAAAGCGAAGTTCAATTTTTTGTTCAAGATGGAAATTGGGAGGGAAAATGTGGTGGAAATGCGGTGGGTTGATGAGGGCAGGTCCGGTCCAGGTCACGTCCGGGTCAAAGGTCACATTTGGTTAAGGAGTTCCCATGGCCAAGTGAAGAGGTCACTTCGGGTCACGTGACTGGCTGAGATGGATGTAAAACTAGGATTACGGACTGTACACGCAGTCTAATGAGTCTAGGTGTGCCAATATTGATCCTAAGGGGTCCGGCAGGGTCTCCAATTGAAGCGCTCGTGGAGGTCGATCAGATGCAAAGTAGGATTTTTTCTGAAACAAAAAAAAATGCGGAAAACGTACTTTACACCTAAAAATGGGGGAAACCCCGTCAATATTGGTCCCCAGGGCGGGCGTGAACTTCCGAGAGGTGCATGGCGGGAACAAGGATGGACGTAAGACTAGGACTTTTCCTGAAAATGCTGTAAAAAACGAATTTCCCACCCATATGAAGTACAAGGTTGGGGCGTGGATGGACGTACTGTGTAGCCCAGCGTTAGATTATCACTGAGGCGTGGTAGAGACAATCCAGTCTGTGTGGGGGGTTGTAACCTTGGGTTCACGCGACTACATTGGATACGGGTCATGGATTTCGTTCCTGTTCTTTGGGGCATGTAAATCTAACCACTCAGATGAGCCATTGGTTCCCCAAGCTAACCAATCATATGAGTTCAGGCCATGGATGGACTACGCACTTCACCTCCACTTCCAGACCCTCACTATTAAATGTCCAGGCGCGCATGGTGAGGAACTGGACGGCAACCTCGTCCATCTGTGTCTACGTCCGCCGTCGTCCCTTCTTTGCTCAACTGGCTCGGCTGAATGGATCCACTATACATTTTTCACCCTGAATCCCGATCTATGGTCCGCCTTTGAACAGACCGTGCCGGAGGTGGACGACGTGTTTATCCAGGACCGGTCACTCTACGTGTCAAAACTGTCTTGCAAGACGCACTGACAGAACCCAATCAATTGGCACCTGAGTAGGTCCCCTTATAAATAAAAGCCGTTTAACATAAAACAAAAAAAAGTTTTTATCAAGAAGTGGTGATAGAAGTACTGCAGCGAAAAGTGGTGTGAACGTCCTCTACCGTGCTGCCAAGACCCACAGGATTCGTCGGTCGCAAGTCAAAGGCTGGTTAAAAACCCAGGACACCTTTAGCTTACATTGAACTACCGGCGCCATTTCCACGGAACCGGGGAAGCCGACTTGGTCAAGAGGAGTACCTTTGCTGAACACAACGACGACAGTCGCTATATCTCTTGACCTGAATCGATATTCTTTCGAAATATGGCTGGATCGTGCCCATCCGGACGAAAATGGGGAAGAATCTCATCAACGTAATCAGTCCGATGTTTAACTATACGCATCCACACAGAACCCATCCAAGTCACCAAACACAACTACGCTCAAGTCCAGACCGTCCTGTACCCCAAGCCAAAATCTGCAACGTCCACCTCCCGATAAATTCCAGTGTGGCGATCAAGTGCGGATCAGTAAAGTCTAGGCCAAGTTCAAAAAATGTTACCTCCCCAACTGGAGCGATGAACGCTTTGTGATCCAAGGGCGCATACACCGTCAACGCACGGTGTATCAATCTGAATATGTCCAAGGGGAATCGTTCTATGACGTGGAGTTACAGCCCGTCGATAAATCCACAGCAGATTTCTACACCGTGAAACTCACCCTGAAAACCGAAATGAAGTGGCAAGTCTGGTCGACTTTGTTTAATTCGTAGGTACCTGATGAAACGGATATAAAGACGCTCCACAGGAATGGGAGTTCAGTCCGTGCCACTGATATTCCAAACCCGAAAGTGGGTGCTGTGATCACGACATTAATTCCCCAGGGTCTGTTGTATGGGGGTGTCTCCTATGACGTGGCCATCGTCATCTCTCTACTAGACCCTCTCCGCCCGTGTCCGCGGGTCAGGTGGAGGACGATAGGGTCACCGACCCCGTCAAACCTCGAGCGACTTGATGCTAAAGGTCACATACCGTACAGACATGTATTCACATGGGATTTCTCGACTCTCTATACTACAATCCCTCATCAGGACCTTATTGACCGTCTAAGTTCATTAACAGTATCTGTGTTCAAGAAGACTGATCGTAGATATATTAATGTGGGAAGCCATAAAGCATTCTTTAGCTCTACTACATACAAGAGATATCATTCATGGGATGTTTCTTTGTTTATAGAGTTGCTTGAATTTCTCATTAAAAATATCTATGTGAAATTTGGCAACACAATATATCAGCAGCATATAGGTATTCCAATGGGTACTAATTGTGCACCCCTGTTGGCTGACCTGTATCTGTTCTCTTATGAATATGACTATATGCAGGCGCTTTCAAAAACCGATCCATTCAAAGCCCGTTCCTTCTCATTCACCAAACGCTATATAGACGATCTTCTCGCTGTGGATAATCGCTATATAAATGACGCAGTGAAGGATATATCCACCTTCACTGGATTTGAAGGAAACTACAGATAGCCCTACAGGCACATCTTATTTAGATCTCTATCTCTATAAAAATGAAGCGGGCATTCTCTCTCGTCGACTTTATGACAAAAGAGATGATTACAATTTCGATATCGTAAACTATCCCTTTCTGGACAGTAATATTCCAGTGGGACCTGCATATGGCGTATACATATCTCGCTTAGTAGCATTTGCTAGATCCTGTGTTAAATGTGACGATTTAATCAACGTCACAAAACATTGTTGCAGAAACTTATAAAACAGGGCTATTCCACCAAACGCCTCCACTCAAAGTTTCTCAAATTTGGCGATACATATCGCATGCTGATAGCAAAATACGAACGTAGCGTGCAAGATCTATGGCGCTACGTTTCGTAACTTGTGTCTAATTCCGCTTAACCCGGGGCTAGGGGCCGTATGAACCCATGTACTTCAAGATCCTCATGGTACTCATATGAACAGTCACAATCAAAGCGTGACTGAGATACATCATTCTTTAGATGACGACTTTACAACGAATATTATGGATTAAGAATACTGATCAGCGATACGGATTTGATAATATTGGAACATCATGATGTCTTGCCGGCATCATTGAAAACTGTTGACCGCTTCTCTCTTGCAGGAAACAAGCCTATGTTTATGTATACTATGATTGTCTTTTTGAATTTGGTGCTAATACTGTTATATGGAATATGGAATAGGTCTTTGGATTATGGGCGCGGATATTCTCTAATGGACGACGGCTGAATTATGGATGACGGATTAGACGCTTGTAATCTGTCTGACCACCAGACCCCACCAGATACAGACCCGGCCTAGTACGGTACCTATGACACCACTCACCCATCCTACCGCAGTACACCACAGTCTCGACATATAATTGTGCCTACTACACCCAGAACTCATCAGAGTAGAACTCATCCACCTCCTATAAGAGCTTGTGGGCTCGTACTAGATTTACGAGAGCGAGTTACCACGTCAGAGGATACAACTCCATCCAAACGGTTGCATCATCCCTTCACTTGCCCCATCGCGGATCCGACGGGGCCAGGCAAGACGCATTTCGTCCAGAAGTTGGTTCAACACGCCAACAGCACGATTGCTTCACCAATCGCCGAGTCTTGTGGTGTTACGGAGAATGACATGCAACCTATGTGGCGATGCCCAACGTCACCTTTGAGGAAAGATTACCCACCCTGGTCGATTTGGAACATCAGTTTGAATGCTCACTACGTGGTGGTGTTTAAAAACCCGAGAGACACCACACAACTGTTGCATCTGGCGAGACAAATGTATCCCGGGCGCATTTAGTTTGCGCGGCATCGTTTTCCATCACCCCACAGGCCCGCAAAACAAGAGTTTTGGGGGGTGTGGGCGGTGGTATTAGGGTGAAGTGTCGAAATATGGGGTCTCTATATATAACTCCATGCTTTATATAAATCAACATAAAGGTGAAAAACGGACTTTGGGTGAATCAAGAAATAAACGGTTTACCGCCAAACAAAATACATCAGCATATTCTACAAGTATCACTTTATATATTCCCGTCGTCAAATTAGTAAATTTGTGCAATTTTTTACCTTTGCCGGGCGATTCAAAATCCAACGTTAGTGTCCATTCATCTAGGAACAGACAGATTATGGCGGGCTTCGTTCTCAATTCTGATTGGTCAGTCGAGACAGCTGTTCAATGCGTGACCTCTTTTGCCGGAGACGTGTCTCGACTGAATCGCCCGGCAAAGGTAAAAAATTGCACAAATTTACTAATTTGACGACGGGAATACTTGTAGAATATGCTGATGTATTTTGTTTGGCGGTAAACCGTTTATTTCTCGATTCACCCAAAGTCCGTTTCTCACCTTTCTGTTGACTTATATAAAGCATGGGGTTATATATAGAGACCCCATATTTCGACACTTCACCCTAATACCGGTACCGCCCACACCCCCCAAAACTCTTGTTTTGCGGGCCTGTGCATCATCCTAAACTATCTTCGACTGCGGACCCAAATCTTTCCCGGTGAGACTCAATACGTGTGTTATGTCGAAGAAAGACACCACACAAGGACAGTTTCTCAAATGGTAGGTTGGCATTGGACCAAGACCGTCATGGTAACCTACCCAATGCGTCTCCCCAAGATTCGGTAGGGTGTGATAGAGGCGATAATTAAATGTGGAATATGCAATAGGCTTGCTGTTGCTGTTTTCGTTGTTGTTGTTGTTGTTGATGCTGTTGCTGTTGTTGTCTTCTTATTCTTCTTCTTGTCCCACTGACTCCGACTTGAAGAACGAGTTGGTCAAGCACAACACAGGTCACCGTGCTCTGGTACAAATTCGAGACCCTCAAGCACAGAAGAAAAAATCTTAATAAAGGCGGGTTTCTCGAGACTATTTTAGCCCCTTTGGCTGCCCCCGTGCTAGGCCCCGTGTTGGATGGACTTTACGGTCGATGATGGAGCATACGGAAAACAAATGTCTCTGATGGACCCACGCCTGCTATCTCCATACCCGGTCCCACCGACGTTGAAAACGTTGAACACACTCGATGAGGATATGAGAGAGATTTTACAGCGACGGGATTTAAGCGATAGTGGGAAAGTACAACAGTACAAACAGACTTCTCACAGCTCATCACGTTCATGGGGCAATACAGGACCAACCCCAGCGTCAATCACACAGCCAGGACAACTCGTACAGCCAGCACCACTTGTCCCACGGCCGCCGTTCCCAGGCGTACCACCCCAGCCCAACAGTGAGTGGCAGACGAAGTCATGAAGAGTCTACCCGTTACGTTCTAAGAGAGAGGGCTGGCTTTTTGCTGGGGGTGTAGTTCACAGTTGTCCTCTCGTTGCCAGGAGTAGACCCTTGGTATAGCGCGTCTGTCTTAAGTGTTTGCCGAACTCTCCAGAAAACCATCTACAAATATATATTTTCTTGAAGGGAATGCTCATACCATTAAATTCAGATACAAGCAAGTTATGCAGTTTTAACGCGGAGCCAATTTTTCCTCGGAATGTGCTTCATATTTTCTGGAAAATCTATTAAAATGACCCAAATTAGACTATATGTCTTTTATTCCTGGAAAAATCTTGACAATCGATTTAAATAAGATTTCTCATCCGTGTTCCCCGTCTTGGGGCGAGATAAAAAAGCTATTCAAAACATGACGTTGACCATACGGATTTTTGTCACATATTCCATATCAATGCAAAAAGCGCGAAACTGAGGCTGACGAAGGTAGATTTCGAGGCCGACCCGCCATATACCTCAACTGAACCACCGATCCGCATATATAAGTTTGAAGGAATGGAGGTACCCAAAAGCTTGGTACTTTGAATATTAGTTACTAAAAAGGGAAGAATCATTATCATGTGGTCAGATTCGGGCGATCTGCTGCACTATAAATACTGGTTAATATCGAAAATTCTCAGTCTTCAAAAATAAGTGCGAATAATAGGATTTCTATTCACAATATTTAATATTGTCGACGAGTTTCACGTTGGAAAATATGTTGAGTAACTGATTGAATGACGATGACCGAGATAATGCTTATTAGATACAATAGCCGTCTGTGCAAGAGGAGATAAATCTGTGTTGTCCAGCTTGGCAACATATGCTCTCGGTGATGTTGTTCTATGTCGCATTTCAATATTTCTAAACATTCTCTCAGATATTCGAATGATCTGAACGATTGTATTAAAATTGTATAAAATTGAGCAATTTGAGCGAAAATGGCATGGCAAATGACAGATTACAACTCTTATCATAAGTCATAGTATATTTTTGCTGTTTCTAAGAGATTGCATATAGAGTGCCGTCCACAGTGGACCCCACGCTGGTAGAAACAGGCCCCTGGTATAGCACTTCCGTCTTTAGTGGTTGCCAAACCTTCTAGAAAACCCCTCTAAAAGTATATATTTCTTTTTTGTAATACTCATACTATTAATTCAGGATACAAGTCATTTATGCAATTCCGGAAAATTTATTAAAATGATCCACAATAGTTCATATTTCGTCAAATTCCTGGAAATCTTGACAATCGATTTCAATCAAATTTATCACCCGTGTTCCCCGTCTTGTGGCGAGATAAAAATGCTATTTGGAACATTGGGTCGACCATACGGATTGTGTCACATATTCCACATTTAAAATAACTCTACTTTTGAAACACCTGAAAAACGCGCGAAACTGCGGCTGACGAAGGTTGACTTCGCGGCCCGTCCTGCCATATAGCTCAACTGAGCCACCGATCCGCATATGTCAGTTTGAAGGAATGGTAGTACCAAAAAGCTTGGTACTAAGAATATTGGTCACTAAAAAGGGAACGATAATTATCATGTGTTGATCCGGGCGCTCTGCTGTATTATAATTTTCAGGGGGAGGGATCAAAAAATCCGAAAGTGTAGACTACATCCTGGAGCGATTGAAAGACCATCCCAACATGTCCTGAAACAGAAGAGGTGAACTTCTGGTCCAGAATTAAGTGGTACCTGGTACCCATATAGTGGATCTGGTGAATGATCTGGTGCCCCAAAGGATTGCAGGAAATCCCCAACGTTGGGCTTAGATGCAGCAGCAGCAGCAGACGCCCGTGAAACTCCCCCCTTCCTCCAAAAAAACACCCGAGGCTTGAGACGTCTGATACTACGAGGGTCTGTCGTGGGACACGTCAGTCGTCATCTTCTACCTCAACTTTCTAGTAATAGCTCAGCCGAGCTGTTTCCGGACAACATCTTAGTCCATTATGTCACCTAACTGCTGCATCCCATACATCTCCCTGGACGATGGATATCCAGTAACCCTAACGTGCAAAAGGACACAGTGTGGTACAGAGTCCTGTACGAGAGCAGTACCTATACCGTCACACTCCCCGGAGGTCAGTACCACACGCCCGCCGCGTTCAACGCAGCCTTGCACGATTGGACGAGAGCTAGGAAGCAGGCCAACAGGATGAAATCCCTCCCATTCATCAATAGGGTGGACAGGACGTACAACGAACACAATCAGAAGTTCCAGATTTTCTTGGGGACGAGTGTGAGCTTGAGCGTTAGCCCGACGTTGCAACAGCTGTTGGGATTGTCCTTCCAGACGTACGGTACGTCGGACCTGCCTTCAAACGAACCAACGTGAATGATGGAGCTGAAATGCGGGGTTGTACGGTCGAGGAAAATTGGTGTAGATACTTCCTTTCCGTCAGGCCCGATAGTCACTCTTTACATGATGAAGACGGTACCTTACCAGTGTGATACACACAGCTATGTGAACTATTGCACCACACGAACCGGAGGTGGGCTGGACCACGGACTGGGGAACGTCCTCGGAAGCATCGCCAAAAGCTTTCGCCCTCTGGTGATGCGCGGATTGAAAGCGGTCGGAAAAAAGGCTGTGCGAACTGGGGTGCAAGCGTGATGCGTTCAGCTGTGTCACTGTCCAAGAGGTAGTTGAACGCCGAGCCACAGAAGCGGGAGGTATCTTGATCTCCAAAGCGGAACGAGCCATGAGCCATAAAAGACCTGCACCCCCGAGACCTCCCACCAATCGACTTCCGACCAAGCGACGAAGCACATGGAAGAAGCAAGCTATCTTTGCATGGGTAAACATGTCCTTCATTCATCCAGAGTCATGCCATTCCACCAACCGCGAATTTGATTTGTGGGTCGTACCGACGACCCAGACCAATGCCAAAGAGGGGTAATGGGTGGAACATCTCTCTTTTCCCAGTCGAGCCCTATCCAATTCATGATTCTCAAATGTGATACGGCGTACGTGGAAAGTCTCACTTGACGGCAACCTTGTACTACCGGGACACGGAGACTTTCTATAGACATTTTTCTCTGGCGGAGCTCCTTCTAAGGAAAATTACATTAGAAAAGTCGATATTCATGCTAAAAATACTCTTTTCAAATGTAGTATTGTCTATAAGAAACGATGGGGTTTTGAAGGATGTTACTATGCAACATTGTTACGAAGAGCGTTCGTCAACATTGTGATTGATGATCGTTACAATGTTGCATAATTATATCGAATCTTCTCCTTAGGATACATGTGTAAGGTATATATGATTGTGTGTGTGTGGAGTCCAGCCCCAGATTCAAGGCTAGGACATATGACACGGCTATATCGGGAGCTTCTTTTACCTCCCCAACAACACCCGCCACGAGCAGACGCTGAATGTGCAGCGTGAGACACTCGTTCAGCGCTTGTATTAGCTTGCACTTAGGGGAAACTTCCTCTTAGCTCCGGTGGTAGAGCACTGGATCCGTAAGCAAGAGACCCTTTGCCCCATCTTTTACATTTGTGCTCTGGTAAAAAACAACAACAATACCATCCGGGCATATATGGGTTGTGCTCGGGGTTAGAGAATCAGAGAATTCTTCGAGAAGAGGAAAAGTGTAACTGATTGAGTGCTAGTTTTAGCTTCCATTTAGCTCAGTCCGTAGAGCGCTGAATTCGTAAGCAAGAGGTTGATTGTTCTTATGAACCCGGCACGACTATTGTGGATCACGGATGGCTCATCTCCAAAACGTCCATTCCAGGGCTTCATGACCAGTGGGCATGGGCACCATGACTTTTCCGTCGAAATTCAACCATCAGTCCCGGGACCCATCCAGTCGTACTCTACAGCCTCAGACAAATCGATTACATACTCACACTCTATACTTTGCGCCACAAAAATTTGGACACAACCATTTCTACAATTTTCTGAGCATGCGCAGACTGACACCATTTCCGGTAAAAACCACCTCAGCCTGATTCTACCCAAGACGATACCCGGCACCACCTATTTGGATCAAGGATGGCTCACCTATACTCCAAAACGTCCACCCCAGCTTCCCTGGTGAGTGCGCATGCGCATCAAGATTTTACCGCCGGAAGTCTGCCAACGGTCCCGAGACCCCTCCAGTCGTACTCTGCAGAGTCAGTCGTAACTAATAAATACCCTCACTCCAATTCAGGTGTCGATGACGCCAAGATCGCTATCATCCGCGTTACAGACGCCAATAAGACGCCATTATGTATTTGTTTGTTGCAACATTTGCGGAACAAAATTGATACCGCAGAGCACAACCTCGAGTTTGGGATCGCACGAACAATCATCACTCTGTATGTAGGATAGCGGGCGAGTCTGGACAAGCCAATGTGAAATTCCATTGGAAAACCCGATACGTGAGCATGACGTTGATGGAAAGTCCAGTTGGGAGTCTGTGATGAGTGGCATCTGTACTCTGCGCCTTAGAGTAGCGGCTTTCTCCACATTGTTTACGAACATATCTCATTGTGTGAAATATACGAAAGCCGAGAGGGGACTTCTGACTTCTGACTTCCGACTTCTGACTTCTGACTTCCGACTTCTGACTTCTGACTTCCGACTTCAGACTTAGGATTTTTTTTCTTTTATAATGCATTACATATTAAATTATGAAGCATGGAATAACACAGTATCATTATTATGGCATATTCTACTTAAAAACCTGTTTGCATGTACTTATAATAATCAGATAATCATTGAAGTTTATCTTGAGCTATGTTCTGATTATTAAAATGCGATTTCTAATGTAAATAGAAATGCCCTATGTCAAAAGTTCTAGGCGCCTCATTTACATAATATAATTGCACAATTTGATACCTTACGAATAATCACATTTAATGCGCCCTTTCCACATTAATCGTTGGACAATGCTGTCTTGTCCCAATGGCGGCGAAAGGTGCACAGCACGTGGACCACCGCGTGATCTCCGGTTCGTTCTCATGATCCCTCCATTATGTTTATAACATGGAGCGGGGTTTTCATGTATTGATAACTGATGTAAATATGATAATATGAATGGATGAAATATCCCAATAAAGGACTAATAATCTTACATTTATGATAATTTTGACAACTTCAGGTCGAAAATATACCAGTCATTATTCATTAAAATATATTCTGGGTTAACCCTATCTGGCCTGTGCTTTTGGGATCTGTCCAGGGGGCGGGGGGGGGGGGCATTTCGCCCCCCCCCCACACTCCGTAAATATTTAAAAAAAATGTGGTAAGGTAATGTACCTAATGCCACAGATAAATACGACTCAATTACATAAAATAATTGCACAATTCTATTCAACAGATCACAATTACTTCCAAAGCATTATCGAATAATATAGTATGATAATTTACGCATCAATGCGACAAGGAGATGTCATTATATTTATCGATTATTCAAATATTATTTACGATTTTCTGCTTTTCTAGGACACACAAAATAACTAAACCTAATTTTGTCAAGCCCAAGCCAAATCATATCATAAGATCGTACCATTACTTCCAAATATAATTAACAAATAATATAAATATTGTTTGTATCAAGGCATTTTAGTTCTCTCCCCTCCCTTCTCCAAAACTCTTCATAATTTTTATTACTTAAAGGGAAACTCAAATGGAAAATTAAAACTTCTGTGGGGGAGATATTTTGTTGCCATATATTTCCGAAATTGCCCCCATTGTTCTCAATTTTTATTTTATTTTTTCATTTTTTTTGCTTGTAAATATTTCCCCTGGTTGATGAGAAACTTTCTGGAACTGGTGAAAATTTGATATGCAAATGAGGTATTGGTGAGTTAATTAGATAGACAAATAAGGATATTTAGGATTCTGATATCTTTGCAGTCCATGAACTTGTGTAAGGAGGTGTGTTAGTTGAAATGAATTTTTAATAAATATGAAACGAATAGACCTTTGTTACTCCATATTCTTTAATAAGATATCATAACCCGTGCAATTCCAAAATAAAGCCCTTTGTAACCTGTTGATATGAGAACCGTATTGCTATAAATGCTTAGAACTTTTTAGAACTAGTTTTCATGATGCTATAAATAAGCAATATTACAAATAAAGAGATTAGACTTATAATAGATTTGTGACAATTCCAGTATAATCTAGCTCATTATCTTGAGTATTTCGTGACATCACCAAATATCATTTGCAATAAATTCCATCAATAGCAGATTTAAACTTCAAACGCAATGTCTCTGTAACCGTGGCCTAAAACTGGACCTAGAACATTGGGGTTCCCTTTTAAATTGCCGATACTAGTAATCAGAAAGATCAAAGCACAAAGTCACAGACGGAAATATAGGTATTATTATCATGTATGTAAAGGTAAAGTTGCAAGGGGTGAATGGATGTACAAAATTCTGAAGTCGGAAGTCAGAAGTCAGAAGTCGGAAGTCAGAAGTCAGAAGTCGGAAGTCAGAAGTCAGAAGTCGGAAGTCGGAAGTCAGAAGTCAGAAGTCGGAAGTCAGAAGTCGAAAGTCGGAAGTCAGAAGTCAGAAGTCAGAAGTCAGAATCAAAATAATCAAGTTTTGGAGAAGGGAGGAGAGAGAACTAAAATGCTTATTTGTTAATTATATTTGGGAGTAATGGTACGATCTCATGATATGATTTGGCTTGGGCTTGACAAAATTAGGTTTAGTTTTTTTGTGTCAGAAAATCGTAAATAATATTTCAATAATCGATAAATATAATGGCATCGCCTTGTCGCATTGATGCGTAAATTATCATACTATATTATTCGACCATGCTTTGGAAGTAATTGTGATCAGTTGAATAGAATTTAAAATATTTACGGGGGGGGGGGCGAAATGCCCCCTTGGACAGATCCCAAAAAGCCCAGGCCAGATAGGGTTAACCCAGAATATATTTTAAGTGTTAATGACTGGTATATTTTCGACCTGAATTTGTCAAAATTATCATAAATTTAAGATGATTAGTCCTTTAGTGGGATATTTGATCCATGCATATTATCATATTTACATCAGTTATCAATACATGAAAAATCCGCTCCATGTTATAAACATAATGGAGAGATCATGAGAACGAACCGGAGATCATGCGGTGGTCCACGTGCTGTGCACCTGTCGCCGCCACTGAGACAAGACAGCATTATCCGACGATTAATGTGGAAAGGGCGCATTAAATGTGATTATTCGTAATGTATCAATTTGTGCAATTATATTATGTAATTGAGACGCCTTTGACTTGTGACATAGGGTATTTCGATTTACATTAGAAGTTATCGCATTTTAATAATCAGAACATAACTCAAGATAAAATTCAATGGTTATCTGATTATTATAAGTACATGCAAGCAGGTTTTTAAGCACAATATTCCATAATAATGGTGTTGTGTTATTCCATGCTTCATAATTTAAGATGTAATGCATTATAAATGAAAAAAATCCT
>JAVTVY010005539.1:0-38455 GCA_036873755.1 Hanleya hanleyi | reverse complement strand
GACGCCGTGATGTGGGAAGGGCGTACCCACACCATCCTGGAGCCGCCATTTTGTTTGTTGTTTTCTTGCGGAGATACACGGGACAATAAACACTCGACCCTAGGGTGGTACAGATGCTAGACTGATCTTATTATCATGGTACAACACCTATAGATTATGTTTATTACTAGGACGTCAGCGAAATACTAGTACCCATCCTCCGCATGGCAGAACTGTACAACCCAGAACAAGTCTAGACATGCCTTGATCTCTCACTCGATGCCGCCATTTTGGTCCCACCACCACCACCACCCACAAGCCGCCATTTTGGTCCCACCACCTCCACCACCCACAAGCCGCCATTTTGGTCCCACCACCACCACCACCACCCACAAGCCGCCATTTTGGTCCCACCACCACCACCACCACCCACAAGCCGCCATTTTGACCACACACACACACGCCGCCATTTTGACCACACACACACGCCGCCATTTTGACCACACACATACGCCGCCATTTTGACCACACACACACGCCGCCATTTTGACCACACACACACGCCGCCATTTTGACCACACACACACGCCGCCATTTTGACCACACACACACACGCCGCCATTTTTACCACACACACACACGCCGCCATTTTGACCACACACCAACAAGTCTAGACATGCCTTGATCACGTGATCGTCATTGGGAAACCCCCACTGGGGAATCCCCCACTGAGAAACCCCGCCACACTTCCGCCACAAATCTGCGCAGAAACACCTGCGCACTCGTCAAAATATGGTCTGTAATGCCGTTTATATACTACTCTGGTTCATATCCTAAAGTAGCATCACAAACTATATGAGAGCCGCTGTTAATAGACCATGGGTAATAATATCTTATTCATTTCCTTTCACTCACTATAAATGGTGCATTCCTGAAGTTCATCTATGTTCTATAAGAAATACCAATCGTCACTTATGTAGACTCTTTTATTCCAAGGACTTATCTTTCTATTCACTGATATTAATAGGTGATGGGATAGTATTTATCAGGTCAATGTCGAACACGTGTTATCATTGGTAATGATACTGGGTTTATCTGCTAATGTAATATTTCAAGCACGAGACACAATCTCCCTTTTTAATTAAACATGGAGTTCATTAGTTTTCTAACCACGGCCAGTTATAACGTTTAATCGGTTTTAATGGTCCGCTCTTCTGTATAACCCCGACGACCCCCAACAGGAATGAATACAAAATGAAAAACACGTTGAACCTGCCATAGTATTCCTAAACTGACTAAGTCACATTTATTTTTTGTGTCAATCTTGTATTTTGGGGGAACGTCACATAGTTCTGTTCTGTTGGATATCGTTCCTGCAGGTATTCACAGATATTGGTGTAAATAATAATTTGTTCTTCGAATGGAATAAAGTATTTTGGATTGTAGAATTAATTCGTTTGATAAATCTGTATCATTTATCTTGTTTATGAAGAGATAATGTTGTTCTTTCATATGGAGGGTTGGTGTGTGTCAGTCAGCTATACACACATACCTGTAGAACATATAGCGTGTAATATAGTGTATGGTTAAGAACAGTATAATTGGTAGCAGATGTTTAGTCAATTTGACAATCAGCCACATTGACTAATGGCGCAGGATACTTTGGAGTCTTAATAAAGTTCACACAACTTACGAAATTGTACTCTATTCCAGCTTATATATGAATATAATATAAATATATATGCTTATATAATAAAAATGAAGCCGTTGTAAGTTTTTGATAAATTACAAACTTAACCATAGAAATAAGCGCATCCACTTGTCCAATAAAGCACTGGTTCGAAAAGCTCACTAGCATAAGATGGAAAATCGGCTATAACTTCTCTCTGCCTGAAGGCCAGTATCGTACACCCAATTTGAGGAGTTTTATTTCAGGTTTTACGAATAGACATAATTAATATGTATGCTCTGTTATTCTGTAAGAAATAACAAGAAGGTTAGTTTGGCGAAAGTCTCGTCCACTGTCTGACAGTTTACTATGACGCAAGGAACTGAAGGAAATACAAGGAATAAAATTTGAAAATTGTTTTACATATAAAGTCATATTTGCGTTCGCCGACAGATCGGGCAGGACAAGTTGTTGTGTTCGTGGTCCGGACGGAGAGCATATCTCACATGTGTCGCTAAACATTGTCCATCCTGTAGTATATGCTCACAGGGTTCTATAGGTATTGTGACTTTGTTCTCGTCAGCAGGCCTGCGTCCGTCACCCCTCCCCCAGTAGGTGACAAGTCTCATGATTCTTCGATATTTGGCCACTCGTAAAATCAGGTTATGAACATCCATGGCGAAGAATTTTGAAGAATGGGATAATCAAACTATAACACCCGTCTTATATAGACATCGCGCGAACGTCGGCAAAAGCACTAGAGAGAGAATCATAAATGTGTTCTGTTCGTCTCAAGATGTTTCCTTATAGCTATTATGCATGTAATAAATGGGCACTATGGTGTTGATTATTGAGTTTCAACGTGATTTTTTACCCTTAAAACATTTCGAGTATTTGTATATTATATACAGCTTAAAAATATGAATAATGTTTTTTGTTTCAGTATCAACGAAATTGTAATAACATCGTTCAGTAATCAATATTTCTTTAAAATATACTGTCTAACATGCACAATATTGTCACCATTAGCCCACTGAAAAGAAGGACATCTGTTTCCAATTACACATATAATCTACCATGTGTGAGAAGGCAAACATGTAATACAAATTTTGTTGTCTATCCCTCAGTTCCTTGCGTCATAGTAAACTGTCAGGCAGTGGCCCAAACTCTCACCAAACTAACTTTCTTGTTATTCCTTACTGAATAACAGGGCATAAATATCAGGCAGCGAGAAGTTATAGGTGTTTGCCTTATACATATACCCGATTTCCCATCTTATGCTGGTGAGCTTTACAACTCAAGGCTTTATTGAACAAGTAGGTGCGCTCATTTCTATGGTAAAGTTTGTGATTTATTGAAAATCTACAAAGGCGTTAGATTATTGGTATATGCTTTAGAATAGGTTAACCAGAAGACTATACTGTGAATTACAACGCATATAAGGGAAGTGGGAAGAGGTGCTGACATACTGGCATGTGCCTCTGTCAGTATGTCGGCACCTCTTCCCACTTGCCTTATATGTGTTGTAATTTTTACCTGTATCTGGCGACATTCTGCTGGTGGACGTTTCGTCCTCGAGGCCCGCCCCCTGTACAGACCTTTTGGTCTTTGATATATGTTTGCATTGTGGAAAGTTGATCCTGGGTCGACATCGGGCCTTACTGACTAGTCTTTTTGTGTTGAATGCTGTCTTTTTCATCTGACGACGATACAGCTCACTAATCCCCAGTGTACGAGTTTTCACAGCGACACAGCTCACCAATTACCAATATACGAGTTGTCAGAGCATTTCCATCATAGCTCTCCAGACTTGTATCTAATACAGCTTATGCCGGTGCTAGGGGCCGTGTGATCATGTCATCCAAGTTGCCACATGAACAGGTACAATAAAGGCGTACCTGAGATACAACACATATCACGAATCGTTAGATTGTTGGTATTTGCTTTAGAATAGGTTAACCCGAAGACTACACTGTGAAGGGAGGCCCGCTCCCTGTACAGACCTTTTGGTATTGATATATGTCGACATTGTGGGAAGTTGATGCTGGGTCGACATCGGGCCTTACAGACTAGTCTTTTGTGTTAAATGCCGTCAATTTCATCTGATGACGATACAGCTCACCAATCCCCAGTGTACGAGTTGTCACAGCGACACAGCTCACCAATTACCAGTACACGAATTGTCAGAGCATTTCCATCATAGCTCTCTAGATTTATATCTAATACCGCTTATGCCGGTGCTAGGGGCCGTGTGGTCATGTCATCCAAGTTGCCACATGAACAGGTACAATAAAAGCGTACATGAGATAGAACACATCACGAATCCCTGGATTCTTGGTGTGTGCTTTTGAATAGGTTAACCAGGAGACTACACTGTGAAGGCATGTGGCTCTGTCAGTATGTCGGCACCTCTTCCCACTTCCCTTATATGTGTTGTAATTTGATATATGTTGGCATTGTGGGAAGTTGATGCTGGGTCGACATCGGGCCTTGCAGACTAGTCTTTTGTGTTAAATGCCGTCATTTTCATCTGACGACGATACAGCTCAGCATTCCCCAGTGTAGGAGTTGCCACAGCGACACAGCTCACCAATCACCAATATACGAGTTGTCAGAGCATTTCCATCATAGCTCTCTAGATTTGTATCTAATACCGCTGATGCCGGTGCGAGGGACCGTGTGATAATGCCATCCAGTTGCCACATGAACAAGTACAATAAAAGCGTATCTGAGATACAACACATATCAGGAATCGTTAGATTCTTGGTATATGCATTAGAATATGTTAACCAGAAGTCATGTGGTTCTGTCGGTATGTCGGCACCTCTTCCCACTTCCCTTATATGTGTTGTAATTATATATATTATATAAGCATATATAGAGGATCTTACACGAGTGGCTATTTAAAATGAAAATTATGACACGAGTTGAGTAAGTTTTATATGTTGCGAGCTGTAGCGAGCAACATACTCAACGAGTGTCATAACTTTCATATTAAATTGCCACGAGTGTAAGATTCTGTTTATCACATAACTATTTATAAGTAAATTATAAATGTGACAGCTAGGTCCGAATGAGGAAACTCCAACAAGGTACTGGAAATGACTCACAGTGAATAGTTATTTATTCGATTACCGCTTAGGCCTACAAACACTTGTACATGTATAAGCATCCCGCTAACATCAGTTACGTAGTCCATTCACGCTGACGGCTGCCCACAGACTGTCGCACGTGTTGTCTGTGCTTAGTCACTACCACTGTCCAACCATGCGCGATACAAAGTAGTGCAGGCAACAATGCATTCATCACATTCGTCCCTCCTTAAACAAGAATGACTCCTGTCATTCGAACGGACATTTCTGACAGTTGGTCTACATGCATCATTCAGCAATGTTTCAGATAGTACAGAACCTAATCAATGCTGGCGGTACAGATGCTCAAAGTTAGCCGTGAGACAAATCACTTTCCGATAGCAGAACATTGCTATGTTATATGTTATCAAATATAGTATCCAAATACAATTCATCAAAAAGAAGTAATGATTAGCAGTAAACATCTGACGCTAAAATAAGACATTTGAAAGAAAACAATTTATCGATTTGACAACCATAACTTCCGTCCCTCCTAAGGTTAAAGGCAGGGGTTTAGACAAATTTTGGTATGGGTTTTCAAGGTGAAGGATCGAAACGAGTGATCGGTTTCGGAATTCTGGATGAACGTCGAACAGGTGGAGTGGGTGAATTATGCCCCACTGCCTGATTGGGATATGTGGAACTAGTTTGTGTAGGGCTATTAGCGGGTGAAGGGAAGCAGTTAGCTGGCAGCACAGGTTGCGATGCGCGGCCAACAGATGCCTCAGTTTTGTCACCTCCATGTAGTTCCATTAACTCCTCATCTGGATCGGTATCGTCGGGGATTCCACTGTCCGGTATGTCCTTCTGTGGTGTTTGAGCCGTGTCTCCAGCACCTGCCTCTGCAGGCAGAAGTCTATCTGGTTTACTGTTAGCCCTCTTCAAATTTCGGAAGTTGGCCACTGTTCGATGATTGGTGTCCAAGCAATGGATCTCGTAGGTGACTGGTCCCATCACCTTAACAACGGTGTACGGGCCAAGCCAGCGGTCCGCAAACTTCTTGGACTGCCCGTCGAATACCTGGCGCTTCAAGTAGACTGAATCACCAAGAACAAAGGGGTTTCCGCGGACCTTCCGGTCATGAAAGTTCTTTTGTCGATCGGTTGCAGATTTCATATTGATCTGGACTTCGTCGAAGGCTTTCAGGATCCGCTGATGGAGGGCAACAGCATATTCGTCCACACTCTTTGTCGGAGGTGCACTTTGGTTAGTGCCGAAGAGGATGTCCATTGGCGATCGGGGTAGTCGGCCATACACAAGAAAAGCAGGTGGATATTTCGTGGACGTATGCTGAGCATTATTGTATGCCATACACACGAGAGGTAAGTATTTGTCCCAACTTCTAATGTTGCCAGAAGCACACTGTTTCGTAGTAATGGCCAATGATTCAGCTATAACCTTGTTTGATCGTTCCACTTGGCCGTTGCAACTGGGAGTGTAGGGGGCCGTCCTTGTCTTCTTCATCTGCAGCACGGAGCAGAGTGATGTCATCAGCTTGGAGGTAAAGTTTGCTCCCTGGTCAGAATGGAGTGTCTCTGGTATTCCAAAGTGAGGAATGAATCTTTCTACTAGTGTCTCTGCTACAGTGGTTGCTTCCTGGTTGGAGAGTGCATATGCTTCGATATACTTGGTAAACTTGCACTGCAGGACCAAAATATACTTCTTCCCACGGCTTGATGTAGGTAGCGGTCCCTGGAAATCCATGGAGACAAACTGAAAGGGTCTCGATGCCAGGATCGGATTGAGTGGGGCTGTCGGGTTTGGTGCAGGTGACTTTCGAGCAGCACATTGGTGACATCCATTGCAGTACGCCTTTACATCTGTTTGCCATTTTGGCCAGAAAAATCTGTGGCGGATGTTGTTCAAGGTTTTGTCTTGCCCTAAGTGTCCAGCTGTAGGGTTATCATGTGCGGCCACCAATACATCCGGTATTAAACTCTGGGGAACGACAATCAACCACTCTCGATTGTTCTGAGAAAAGTCTGTATCTTTTTTGTAAAGGACACCATCAAGGACACGCAGGACTGGAAGGCATCTCCAGAAAGGTTTCAGCTCAGCAGAAGCGTGTTTGATTTTGTTTGCAGGGATTTTTGTACCAGCCAGGACCCAATCGACTGCTTTCCGGATTGTAGGATCTTCTTGCTGAGCCACTTCAACTACATTGTTACTCAAGGGTGCGGCAAATATGATTTCGGTTGAGGCGAGGTCCGGTTGGCTCACAGCATAAATGGCTTTGATGAATGGATCATCTGGTTTGATTGATGATGGAATTCTGGACATGGCATCCGCATTTGCGTTGGCCTTGCCAGGCCTGTACTTTATTTCGCACTGGAACTCTTCCATTTCAAGGCTCCAACGAGTCAAACGGGAGTTGATGTTCTTGTGGTTCCTTAAGTACACAAGAGATTTGTGGTCGGTGAGTAGGTCGAATGGTCGACCATACAAGTAAGGGCGAAATACTCTGCACGCCCACACAATGGCCAAACATTCCCTTTGTATTGTAGGATAGTTCCTCTCTGCTGGGTTTAACGTTCTAGAAGCGTATGCAATTACACGCTCCAAGCCATTCTGGACCTGTGATAGCACTCCTCCGAGAGCATGCATACTGGCATCGGTATGAAGCTGAAAAGGTTGTGAGAAATCCGGGAATGCAAGTATCGGATGCGATGTGAGGGCTTCCTTTAATGTTGCAAAAGCGATGTCACAGGCTGCGGTCCACACAAATGGAACCTTCTTCTCGGTGAGACGAGTCAGTGGTCGGGCAATGTGGGCAAAGTTCTGAATAAACCTTCTGTAGTATCCCGCCAGACCAAGGAAACTGCGTACCTCCTGAGAATTTTGGGGTGGTGGATAATCTGTTACTGCCGCCGTTTTCTGTGGGTCGGGAGAAATCCCTTCTTTGGATATCCGGTGACCTAGGTACAATGTTTGGGACCGTGCCAGGTGACATTTGGTAGGTTTCAATGTTAGGTGTGCAGCTCGTATACGACGAAACACGAGTTCCAGGTGGTGGAGATGGTCTTCAAAACTCTTGGAGAAAATGACAATTTCATCCAAGTAGAGCATGCAAATGTCCCACTGAAGGCCACGCAACACCAGCTCCATGAGGCGCGTAAATGTAGCCGGGGCATTCACCAACCCAAATGGCATTTTCCGGAAGTGATAGAGGCCTCCGTTTGGTGCTGCAAATGCTGTTTTGAGTCGAGATTGCGGGTCGAGAGGGATCTGCCAGTAGCCACTGGCTAGGTCCAAAGTTGAAAATATACAGGCTCCAGACAGAGAGTCGAGTGTTTCATCCACCCTAGGTAAGGGGTAGCTGTCCCTTTTTGTTACAGTGTTCAGCTTCCGCAGATCTATACAGAAGCGTATTTGTCCATCCCGTTTCTTGGCAAGTACGATGGGGAATCGCCAAGGGCTATCACTTTCCTCTATGATGCCTTGAGACTCCATGTTATGAATTTGATTTCTTACAGTTTCTTTCAGGGCCCATGGCATTCGTCTAGTGTTCTCTTTAATAGGGCGTGCATCTCCTGTGTCAATGGAATGGTAGACCAAGTCAGTACATCCTAGTTTATTGGGGTTGGATGAGAAGATATCGGTATACTGCTTCAATAACTCCTGTAGTTGGGATGTTTGTTCTGGGGGTAGACCGGCAGATGAGAGGTCAGGTAAGTCACCTGAGCTAGGGGTCTCTGCATGCAGACTTTCGTTGACACGGTGTACTGGCTGTGCATCCAATCTTGCAGGTTTGGGTGTCAACTGAACATCTTGCCGCCAGGGTGTCACGCTGTAAGTCTTTTCGGCCCATGCTACTTGAGTACCTTTGGGAAGAGTCACTGGTTGGGCCCCTGAGTTAATCATCATCAGCATGGCACTGTTATTCTGGATGCGTGTTAAAGTATGTCCAATGAGAACATTTGTTTTCTCAGTCAGACCACAGATGGAGTCTAATGTCACATCATAACAATGTTTCTGGGCTGAACTATCCACTTTTACTGGAGTTATCAACTGTTCACCTGGGGCAATCGGGGCAGGTCTACCATATCGGTTACTGGGAGAGAAAGATGTCTGTCGATGGTATTGGTGATAGCGATCTGGCGACCGTGGTTCCCTTCTGGGTGACCTGTATTTTGGGCGAGAGATGTGTCCATGATCTTGTTGACTTGACCTCTCGGGATCTGGAGTCTCTGGGGGTCTGGTTCCCTGAACCGAGGAAACCGATTTTTCAACGTCAGATGAAACGCTTGGGAGCAAGTTGTCGATGGCATTCTTCGTTCGAGCCATTTGTATCAATTCATCGTATGGCACCAGGTGTTGGTCCACACTACTGGTATGTAGCTGCTGATAAATGTATTGGCGAGTTGGAGGATCGATGGTATTCAAAAATTTATCCTTAAGTATAAGTTCCAGCTGGGCCTTATCAAGGGTAGTATAGTGTTCTCCCGCAAGAAGGCGCAGGCGTGAAGCATAAGCAATAAAGGTTTCTGCTGGCTTCTTGGCAGCGGTATTGAACAGTATGGATTTAGTGTGTTTCTGTAGAGGTCCTGTGAAGCTTGACTTCAACATTGTCACTATGGCATTATAGTCATCTTTCTGGTCTTCTTCCATCACTAGCCACCTGGATCGAGCATATCCCTCAAGTAGTAGGGAAATTACTTTGCCTTTATTGGCAGTGTATAGGGGATTGTCCAAGGCTTGCTCCACTTTATTCAGAAATGTTGTTAGTTCTTCATTCTGGTCTGTGGCAGTTTCACCAGAAAATGCACCTGTGTAGCCTTTGACCTTGCCATAGATATACATGGGGTCTTGGTGAAAAACAGATGTTGTAGTGTGGGCAGGATGTTCAACAGACCTCGTGGTATCTAATGTCCTTTGTCGCAGAGTGTCAAAGTCCGCCTTCAAAACTGCACATTCCCGTTTAGCCTGCGCGACCGCTTCCCGTACTGCCATGTCCTGGTCCTCCTGAGATTTTGTAGTTAGGGCCAAAAATTGGGCCTTGAGGGCTTGAAACTCTTCCGGGGAAACTGACATAATGAGGGATGGAGTGGATGGGCAGTGAAAGGGACAATGAAATGTATTGTCAATGTACTGGGCAAAGGATGTATATGTGGGAGGGGGCAGCAGATGCAGGTGGGAGAATATGGGGCAATGTGGAAACTAGGTGAGAGTAGGGGACGTGAGTGAGGGAGTGGGACACTGGTATAAGAGAGGGCGGTGGTGTGTGGGGGAACAGGGGTATGTGGGAATGGATATGTAAAGTGGGGGGGCACGGGTATGTGGGAATGGATATGTGGAGTGGGGGAATATCGATATGTGGGAATGGCTATGTGAAGTGGGGGGGGGGCAGGGGTGTGTGGGAAGGGCTATGTGAAATGGGGGGGAAGGAATATGTGGGAACGAATATGTAAAGTGGGGGTGACAATAGTATGACCCTAATGGTATGTGAGGGGCCCTAATGATATGGGATAGGCCCTAAGTTTGGGATCACGAACAAATGCTATACACATATAATATATACACAATACAGCATACGGTTTACCAATCAATACCAACAATATGCTATGCAGTCGACCTGGTCGGTAAAATAATCAATTTCGACAACAAATCAGTGTTATATTAAGAAGGAATAAGAACCGATGTGCTATTCAACCAGTCTGTGCGATTAAAATAACCTGTCAACGGTTTCCCATGAATTAACGGTACTGATCAATTATCACTAGATTAATTGCTGAATGAGCAATTAGAAGAAACAACATTGCAAATAATTAATGGTTAAAAGTACCAGAGAAATCGAAGTGGACTAGAACCAAACTATCAATCAGAGTCAATAATCAGGACTAGTAAGATCAATCAATCAATCAATCAATCAATAATCAATGGCGATAATTCCAGACGCTCAATAAAATTAATCAAAGGGATGGTCAATCATTCAATATCAATGAATTAATGCAGGTCAATAAGTCCGGACTATCAATGAAATTAATCAATGTCACTAATGCAGGACGATGAATGGAAATCCACTACTAACTGGTAGCACTCAGATAATTAATGAAATCTGTAATTAATATCAGTGTCACTGGGTAATCAGCAGGAAACAGATGTATTGTTTGCCTATAGATAGGTCCGTTCAATGCCGGTATTGTTTGACTAGTTCCGTTCAATGGTGTGTGCAGACGAAAAAGAAAGAAAGAAATAAAATATTTATAGTATTCAGTCAGGCGATCAGTGGCCCAAAAATGCCACTTCCTGAGACTTATCAGTCAAAGTTAAACTTCACGTTACATTTGTTTTAATCAGTATCCACATCACGTCATCCAATGTAAATAAAGTCCGGAATTGGGTGAAAGTGTTTGTGTTGATAATATCGTGTCGGCAACTCTGGCCTGGAAGTGAAACTATACTGAAGTTTGATTTATTTCGTCTTGCTCCATTAAAATACGCGAACACATTGTTATGGCCTTTGCGGAAAGTACCTCTCCCACACTCTTTATAGCAGAATAAGATTCCTGAAAGTCCGAGACGTCAAAGTGTATTTCCCATAGACGTGAATCGTCTGAATTCTGTATAAACTGTCAACACTGTCTCGCCGATCCGTGAAAGCTCTCTCCCGGGATAAATTGTTACAAAGTCGGTCAATCGGTGCTGGAAACTAGGGCGGCGGGAAACCCCCGATACAGGAGGCAGTTTTACCCTGTCTGACAATCTGCCCTGTAAACTGGGACGGTGGTACGAAGTTAGACCGAACTGATACCAGCCGGTAAGTTCTCCCTCACGATAGCAGTGTACGACAACCAGAAATTTTAAACTGGAGTGTTCAAATAAAACTCGCTGGAAATTCCAATTATGTCCACAGTATTTCCCGAAAACATAAATTCACCAGTTCTTTTGGGATGACCAAACACAAAGATTATAGTTCCTTTCCTTTCAGATAAGAGAAATTAGTTCATTTTTTTTTTTCCGGATAGACAGAAAAATTAGTTCATTTCTTTCTTAGAGAGAAATTGGTTCATTTCTTTCACATAAACAAAGTTTTCTTTTACCTTGAATTGTTTGGGGTTTTTCCCCGATTTCTTCTGTCAGTATCTGTGATCAGACAGAGTCTTGGGTAGCCTAGCTTGTCAGCCGTTTTCACCAATTTCCAAACACTTGTCTTGTTGGAAGTGTCCGTCGTTCCCTCGAAGAGAAAAACTTCGACACGTAAACAAATTCAATCCCCAGTCATAAAGTCAAACTCCCTCGAAGAGAATTTCTTCTGTTCCAATTTTTTTTTGTCTCACTGCGGGTCCGTTAAAGGAGAACAAGCGTGTAACATTGGATCAATGTTCCTTCAGTTGGCCAACGGAAAGTTTCCTTCGTCATCCGCCATTTTCAAGTCTTGTTGAATTAAATCCTCGCGACCCTGCTCGCAGCGCCAGATTTGTGACAGCTAGGTCCGAATGAGGAAGCTCCAACAAGGTACTGGAAATGACTCACAGTGAATAGTTATTTATTCGATTACCGCTTAGGCCTACAAACACTTGTACATGTATAAGCATCCCGCTAACATCAGTTACGTAGTCCATTCACGCTGACGGCTACCCACAGACTGTCGCACGTGTTGTCTGTGCTTAGTCACTACCACTGTCCAACCATGCGCGATACAAAGTAGTGCAGGCAACAATGCATTCATCACAATAAACGCAATAATTCAAAAGATTTCATTATGAAATCTACCTCAAAATTTCTTTTCTTTGTTTCATTCTCGACGAAAAAACGGCCCTGGCTCAGGCGCATCGCATTCTTACAAGTTGCTGTATAGGCTAAGCCGATATAGTTCCAAAATGCAACAGAGCTTGAGCACCTCCCTTTAAAGATGTTCAGTTTTCATAGTATTTCAAAATATCGTACACCATTTCACAACAGAATGAAATAAGTTTAATTTGTTAATTGGCTGTTCTTTATACATTATTTATTTTGGATCATGTCATTCCACGAGTAACACTCGTGTTCGCTGCATGTCATCATGCGCGCGACAGGTTGGCGAGTTCTCAGCGAGGTGACGACATGCTAGTCTGACAAGATCATTTTGAATACGTAATCCGTTTGAAGTCTCTAATCATCCAGATCTATTGCAAGAAATAAGCAAACATAGGAAAGAATCCATGCATATTCCAAAAGAATGATCAAACGTTTACTGTCGAGATCTGACGGGATACGGTACTCAAAATGGCGGGCTGGCTCGATTCGCCAAACAAAAATGACGGACTACGACCGGTACGACGTGAGTACTTTATACAAAATTTGAAGCTCAAAACTGTCGAAACAATGCATTGTAAATCGTTGCTGCTTGTATGGCTATTGACAATTATAGTTTGCACGCAGATGCATGTATCTGGATAAAAGGATCGTCTTGCAGATATCGATGTTGTTGTTGCACTTGTAAACATAGTATTTCGTAGTAAAATTTTATCAATGGGAAAAATAGTTCAGTGACGTCACGACCAAGCGTATTAATTTTTTTCTCACGCTACATGTATTATCCAATCAACGTGTTTGAAAGTGTTATTCACCTAGGTGCATACGATAAATATGTCATGACCAAATGTCCCTAATAACACCGCAGTTATGTGATAAATATATTTATATTATATGGTGGCAGTAAATTCACAAAACTGTGCAGGTGGTGGATAAAACTATATTTGTACATGCTAAACGTTTGGACGAGGTTTAACCAAGCCTTCCACAGTAGCTATATGGTACCAAATGTAACGGACGGAGATTTTTAGGCGCTACCGGGATTCGATCCGGGGTCCTCTTACTTGCCACACCAGCGCTCTACCGACTGAGCTAAAGGGAAATTCCCGCTAGCTGTGAGCTAGTACAAGCACTGGTGCAAGTGCCTCCCGTTACACCAAATACCAGACTTGAATAAGCATGGCAGTTGTGGAAAGCAGAGCATTTAAATTAATTCACGGCATAACCGTAATGGAAAACAAAGCATTTAAAACAGTTCACGACAAGAGAAACAACACGACAGAACAGACGTTAGCTGGCTATTTAGAAAGAAACAAAAGGCATAACGAGTACGCTAACATGATGAGAGCTCACTTAAATAACACAACGAATGCATTGTTACTCTACTCGTTTTCCCAGCCCTATCTCTGACATCACGCTTGTCAACTCCGTGGGAGTAGAAGCTACGCAGTTCGTGTTGCCAAAAGATTTCACGTTTTCCCCTGCCAATCTTAGTTCTGTTTTTCACAATTTCAATGCCATATATATATATATATATCTATTATATGCATAAAGAAGCTGGAATACAGTACAATTTTGAAAGGAACACGAACCTTTGTAGACTCCAACGTATCCTGAGCGCACAGGATGGCTCTTAGTAAATGTGTCTGATTGTCAGGTTGACTAAACAATTATACTCTTTTTAACCATACACTATATTACACGCTATATGTTTTGCAAGTATGTGTGTATACCGGACTGACACACACCAACCCTCCAAATAAAAGAACAACATTATGTCTCCATAAACAGGATAAATTATACAGATTTATCAATCGAATTAATTTTACATCCCAAAATACTTTATTCCACAGCAAGAATAAATTATTATTTACACCAATTTCTACAGGAACATAGTGATATCCGACAGAATGGAACTATGTGACATTCCGGCTCAAACACATGATTGCAAATCTGATCTACTAAGTGTAGAAATACTATGACGAATTACACGTGTTCTTCTTTTGGTATTTATTCCTGTTGGGTGTCGTCGCTGTTATACAGAAGAGCGAACCGTTAGGAGCGATTAAACATTATAACTAGCCGTGATTAGAAAAGTTGTGAACTCCTTGTTTAATTAAGATGTATGATTGTCTTTCGAGCTTGAAGTAGCAGGTAAACCCAGTATCTTGATTTGCTTCTCTTCCGGAAAACAACGGACATTATCAATGATAAAAAGTGCTCGACAATGACCCAATAAATATTATCCCATTAATATGAAATATACTTGGCAACTAAAATTAACAGAGAACCCTTGCTGGGCAGCCTGGAGACGGCACAAACAACTAAATATTGAGGTTTAGAGATAGATCAACACGTTTGTTCAAAATTACAAATACACTGACGACATGTTGTAACTATTAACATAGAGGACATGCCATTTCATATAGTATACATCAGTGAATAGAAAGATAATTCCTCGGAATAAAAGAGTCTATATAAGTGACGATTGGTATTTTTTGTAGAATATAGATGAACTCCAAGAATGCATCATTTACAATGAGTTAAAGGAAATGGATAAGATATTAATACCCAGGGTCTATTAACAGCGGCTCTCATATAGTTTGTGATGCTACTTAGGATATGACATGGTGGGCGTATCATAACAGCTAATAGCGTAAGAGTGATGACTCACTATCCATTACAATTAATGATGGACTTGCAAATTCAGGTGTTATGAAAGAACCGTACTCTGATTGATACCACCAATTAAAAGTGACCTTGCTCTAATTGGTGAATATTTATAGACTAAGAAAATTCCGAACCAGTAGGACATAACCTACTTTGTGGGAGACTTCAGCGATGTGTGTATACAAATTTCCGTGACGTATTTAGCTATGATGCAAGATATATTGGGCATGCACATGACTCACTGCTCTTTGTTTATGTGGGAGCTATTGATCTACATTGATATGGGGGTTCCTGCGCTGCAAAAAACTCTTAAATATGAAAACTTCCTTTCACACATTAAGTAGCAAAACGGCCTTTTACATACTCAGAAACATAACGGTCTTTAGGGTTTATACATATCATATAGCAAAACACCCTTTTATGGGACATTACATATTAAGTGACAAAACGGCCTTTCAAGGATTATTGCATATTAAGTAGCAAACCACTCGTTTAGGGAGAATGACATATTAAGCAACAAAACACTCTTTTAGGGAGCATCACATATTAAGTAATAAAACACCCTTTCAGGGATCATCACATAATAACGCTGGTTTTTCAAGTCTCCAATCGTCTTCTACTATGGTACCATACGGTATTATTTTTCATTGATAAACTGAAAATATTTGAACAAATATATATCAATTTGTGTATATTCAATTCTTGTAAATGCACAAAGCCTGTTTTATCGAATTATCTGATTTGGCTGTTTCTGGTGTGGAAACTAATACGGAATTCTGAAAATGAATTAGAATACGGCTGAGTTATACCATATGGAATAGTAAAGAATACCTCTATGCTTATTTTCCAGAGCACTGACGTTTACAGAGAAACAATAAATTGGCAATGAATGACGGCCTAGGCTATATGTAGGCCGGCGATTTGACAATCTCCGATCTGGATATCGGACATCAAACTATTTGCATCGCCGGAGGGTGAATGGTGTACACTAGTTTATTGAACACAAAAATTATTTGGTTTGTATCTGGATCTAGTTTCATTAAAGGAGATGTTCGCATTAGATGTGGGTTTTTTTCCTTCCACGCTCCCGGCCGATAGCTGGTGACGTAATATTCGGGTATTCCCTTATTCTGTGTTAGCGCGGTAAAGCTAGTCTAAGGACATTTTCCGGTTCATATTGCCATCATAAAAAAGAATAAATGAAAGAAAAGAAAGAAGAAACAAACACAACAAAGATTGTGAGTGTACGAAGATCTATTCATTCTGTCCATATTTTCATACAATTATCACTCATTTTTCATACATATGACATCCGTTATATATGATCAGCACCTTGATTTTTTCATTTATATCTACACGTCCATAAATCAACTGTGTTGTAATCTACAAGTATCTCACACTTCAGTGCCACAAAGAATTAAATAATAAATGCAATTATTGACCAGAACTACTATCATAAATGTCCCAAGCTTAATCAAATAAATACTGACGTCATTTGGGTTAATTTTCTCCATTAATACCGAATATAAATACCGGTACTGCATTGTTGACACACAATATCTGGCATTTTGACCGGAAGACTCGAATTCCAAACAGCCCTGTTGTTGCGTCCGGTCAGATTGACTATTAAGCTGATCAATCACCGTCATTCTCAATCACTATCTTCCGACTGTTCTTCATCAGAGGATGTGGGCACTGCGGCGCAGACAGGTACCACACCACAGGAGCGATATGCGAACAGCAACCTACTGTCCTAGCACCTGCTGGGCATTTGCAGTGCCATCCGGTTACCGTAGTTTTGCTGTATTCGATCCATAAGTCTTTGGCGAAGTATGCCGTAACTGTATTCTGGCATGGACCAAATCGCCGTCGCCGTCGGCTTCACATAAAAATACTACAGGTTTACCTTCTTGGATATACTCATTTACATAGCAATGAGCTTGTTTGAATTGGTAGATGCCGAAGGTCAGCGATCGAACGTCTTCTTCGGTGAGAGTGGACCAGTTGGGAAGTGTATCATTTGCATCAATTGGAAACCAGATAGATGTACCGTGCTTCAGTGCAGGCTGTGTATTTACGCGATTCTGTACAGCATTATCGGTTTCTGCAAGCTGAAGCATCTGTATGGCAACATCACAGTCAGTACGACTGTTCGTTTTTAGGGGTTCTCTGTATCTGTTACAGACAGCGGCGACGATGCGAAGGAATTCCATCAGATTTGGCATGTCTGTATTAGACACAACTTTGTCGAAGTAACGCCAAGATTTTACTCTGCCGTTCACACTTTCCACAACCCACCTTACCTTTGCTACAAGTCGGGATGTATTGGCGTCCTTTAATCGACTTGTCTAAAAAGGCCGGGGATTCTGTCCGGATGCCGCTGTCACGTGCATCACAATCTATGCATCGTTGTTCTTCCCATCTGCAAAATACGGACCAACACCACTCAATATATAACCGTCGATTGCTGTGACCATCATGGGCTTCACCAGGGGTCTATGTTTATGCATACTGAAGCATCGCCGTTGGGAAAAATATTTGCTGCTTTTTTGTATGTACACATACATGCATGTTCCGTCCAGAATCAGTATAGCGGAATCTGATAACCACGAGCAGAAAATTTGAATTTTGTCCTCTCTGGACACAGCCTAGCTGTAAAACAGATAGTTTCCTGGCTTGGCCTGACAGAATGTTTTTACAGCAGTGCTCACATTTGACCTTATTGAACGGTACCTTTGTGTTCATTTTCAAATTATTATTTGTCCATCACCCTGTAACGAAAGCCTGGGTTGTAAAACTGATAATAAAATATATACGGAAACATATTTTCTACATCTGCATGGGCGATCTCTGTTGAACTCCCGACAAAAGGACGAATCGTGACCTACAGGCATATATACATGTACAGCCACACACTGTACTACGAATTTTTTCTCACGGATTTTTGTGATCGATATTTGTTACTGTTTAGCCATAATCTTTCCGTTTATTTTACGCCAGAATCCACATAAAAATTCACATTAAAAAAGAATTTGGGAAAAAGAAACAAAAGAAATAAAACTGAAAAAATTAAGTATCTAGGGTGAATTCGAACCTAAAACTTGGCACTTTTATTATCCCCATTCAGACACGCTAACCATTCGGCCAAACAAATGTCTGCATAAATCAAACAACAAACACGCGTAGAGAACTACACTGTCACAGCGAAGAACTCTACTGTCATTGTGCATTCGGTACGTTTTTTCCATTTTGTTTAATTTATAAAAATATGACACCTTTAACCAAAGCCATATTTCAAAGTTATGTAAGAACGGTTTGGTGGAATCGGGAGATCTTTAAATCGTTTTAATTAAAGGCGTCATATTTTATATATCGAGGGAATTCCCTCCAAAATTACTACCAAAACTGTCGAAAATGCACAATTGTCCATTTTCTAACAATCAGTAAAAGTGTTTGACGTATCACTGCTTGGTCAAAATTCGGATAAGAAAAATTCGGGATATTTGCTAGGAGGAGATTTTATTTTCAAATTTTACAAGCAAATTTTATTTTCGGGTTATAAACGCAACACCCTGAGCAAAAAAAGTCATCTAAAGCGAACATCTTTTAGTGTACAATATTGAGAATTCTACTACTTGTTTTGCTGCAGTAAGTAGCTTGAATTGGGTCTCGGAGAGTCGACCCCAACAAATGAGAAAAAATAATAATAAATAAAATTTGGAGCGGGCGAATATTTCGGGGCGGATGGTTATGCTAAAGAGGATTTTTTTTAACCAGCCTTAGTCTGTGTGCAGTAATTACGCAGAACATATATACGTTTTAAATGAAAGAGTGGATGGGGTAAAAATTAGGACGAAAATATTGTCAGACCAGGCAATATCCCCTCCCCCCACCCCCTACCCCAGCCTAATTGGTGAATATTTATAGACTAAGAAAATTCCGAACCAGTAGGACATAACCTACTTTGTGGGAGACTTCAGCGATGTGTGTATACAAATTTCCCTGACGTATTTAGCTATGATGCAAGATATATTGGGCATGCACATGACTCACTGCTCTTTGTTTATGTGGGAGCTATTGATCTACATTGATATGGGGGTTCCTGCGCTGCAAAAAACTCTTAAATATGAAAACTTCCTTTCACACATTAAGTAGCAAAACGGCCTTTTACATACTCAGAAACATAACGGTCTTTAGGGTTTATACATATCATATAGCAAAACACCCTTTTATGGGACATTACATATTAAGTGACAAAACGGCCTTTCAAGGATTATTGCATATTAAGTAGCAAACCACTCGTTTAGGGAGAATGACATATTAAGCAACAAAACACTCTTTTAGGGAGCATCACATATTAAGTAATAAAACACCCTTTCAGGGATCATCACATAATAACGCTGGTTTTTCAAGTCTCCAATCGTCTTCTACTATGGTACCATACGGTATTATTTTTCATTGATAAACTGAAAATATTTGAACAAATATATATCAATTTGTGTATATTCAATTCTTGTAAATGCACAAAGCCTGTTTTATCGAATTATCTGATTTGGCTGTTTCTGGTGTGGAAACTAATACGGAATTCTGAAAATGAATTAGAATACGGCTGAGTTATACCATATGGAATAGTAAAGAATACCTCTATGCTTATTTTCCAGAGCACTGACGTATACAGAGAAACAATAAATTGGCAATGAATGACGGCCTAGGCTATATGTAGGCCGGCGATTTGACAATCTCCGATCTGGATATCGGACATCAAACTATTTGCATCGCCGGAGGGTGAATGGTGTACACTAGTTTATTGAACACAAAAATTATTTGGTTTGTATCTGGATCTAGTTTCATTAAAGGAGGTGTTCGCATTAGATGTGGGTTTTTTTCCTTCCACGCTCCCGGCCGATAGCTGGTGACGTAATATTCGGGTATTCCCTTATTCTGTGTTAGCGCGGTAAAGCTAGGCTAAGGACATTTTCCGGTTCATATTGCCATCATAAAAAAGAATAAATGAAAGAAAAGAAAGAAGAAACAAACACAACAAAGATTGTGAATGTACGAAGATCTATTCATTCTGTCCATATTTTCATACAATTATCACTCATTTTTCATACATATGACATCCGTTATATATGATCAGCACCTTGATTTTTTCATTTATATCTACACGTCCATAAATCAACTGTGTTGTAATCTACAAGTATCTCACACTTCAGTGCCACAAAGAATTAAATAATAAATGCAATTATTGACCAGAACTACTATCATAAATGTCCCAAGCTTAATCAAATAAATACTGACGTCATTTGGGTTAATTTTCTCCATTAATACCGAATATAAATACCGGTACTGCATTGTTGACCCACAATATCTGGCATTTTGACCGGAAGACTCGAATTCCAAATAGTCCTGTTGTTGCGTCCGGTCAGATTGACTATTAAGCTGATCAATCACCGTCATTCTCAATCACTATCTTCCGACTGTTCTTCATCAGAGGATGTGGGCACTGCGGCGCAGACAGGTACCACACCACAGCAGCGATATGCGAAAAGCAACCTACTGTCCTAGCACCTGCTGGGCATTTGCAGTGCCATCCGGTTACCGTAGTTTTGCTGTATTCGATCCATAAGTCTTTGGCGAAGTATGCCGTAACTGTATTCTGGCATGGACCAAATCGCTGTCGCCGTCGGCTTCACATAAAAATACTACAGGTTTACCTTCTTGGATATATTCATTTACATAGCAATGAGCTTGTTTGAATTGGTAGATGCCGAAGGTCAGCGATCGAACGTCTTCTTCGGTGAGAGTGGACCAGTTGGGAAGTGTATCATTTGCATCAATTGGAAACCAGATAGATGTACCGTGCTTCAGTGCAGGCTGTGTATTTACGCGATTCTGTACAGCATTATCGGTTTCTGCAAGCTGAAGCATCTGTATGGCAACATCACAGTCAGTGCGACTGTTCGTTTTTAGGGGTTCTCTGTATCTGTTACAGACAGCGGCGACGATGTGAAGGAATTCCATCAGATTTGGCATGTCTGTATTAGACACAACTTTGTCGAAGTAACGCCAAGATTTTACTCTGCCGTTCACACTTTCCACAGCCCACCTTATCTTTGCTACAAGTCGGGATGTATTGGCGTCCTTTAATCGACTTGTCTAAAAAGGCCGGGGATTCTGTCCGGATGCCGCAGTCACGTGCATCACAATCTATGCATCGTTGTTCTTCCCATCTGCAAAATACGGACCAACCCCACTCAATATATAACCGTCGATTGCTGTGACCATCATGGGCTTCACCAGGGGTCTATGCTTATGCATACTGAAGCATCGCCGTTGGGAAAAATATTTGCTGCTTTTTTGTCCCCCGCCGCAACGCGGCCGGGGACTTTAAAATGGTTCTTGCTTCTTTGTGTCCGTGGATGTCCGTCCATGTCTGTTCGAAGCGATAACTTCCTAACGCTTTGTTGGATTCTTCCGAAATTCGTCATACGCAATCCTTGCGACAAGACGCCAGTCTGTGTCGCATTTCAGCAACATCTGCCTGAAGGTGGCGCCACTAGTTCTTGCTTCTTTGCGTCCGTGGATGTCCGTGTACGTCCGTCCATGTGTGTTCGAAGCGATAACTTTCTAACGCTTTGTTGGATTCTTCCGAAATTCGGCATACGCAATCCTTGCGACAAGACGCCAGTCTGTGTCGCATTTCAGCAACATCTGCCTGAAGGTGGCGCCACTAGTTCTTGCTTCTTTGCGTCCGTGGATGTCCGTGTACGTCCGTCCATGTGTGTTCGAAGCGATAACTTTCTAACGCTTTGTTGGATTCTTCCGAAATTCGGCATACGCAATCCTTGCGACAAGACGCCAGTCTGTGTCGCATTTCAGCAACATCTGCCTGAAGGTGGCGCCACTAGTTCTTGCTTCTTTGCGGCCGTGGATGTCCGTGTATGTCCGTCCATGTCTGTTCGAAGCGATAACTTCCTAACGCTTTGTTGGATTCTTCCGAAATTCGGCATACGCAATCCTTGCGACAAGACGCCAGTCTGTGTTGCATTTCAGCAACATCTGCCTGAAGGTGGCGCCACTAGTTCTTGCTTCTTTGCGTCCGTGGATGTCCGTGCATGTCTGTTCGAAGCGATAACTTCCTAACGCTTTTTTGGATTCTTCCGAAATTTGGCATACGCATTCCTTACGACAAAACGCCAGTCCGTGTTGCATTTTAGCAACATCTGCCTGAAGGTGGCGCCACTAGTTCTTGCTTCTTTGTGTCCGTGGATGTCCGTGTACGTCCGTGCATGTCTGTTCGAGGCGATAACTTCCTAACGCTTTGTTGGATTCTTCCGAAATTCGGCATACACAATCCTTGCGACAAGACGCCAGTCTGTGTTGCATGTCAGCAACATCTGCCTGAAGGTGGCGCCACTAGTTCTTGCTTCTTTGCGTCCGTGGATGTCCGTGCATGTCTGTTCGAAGCGATAACTTCCTAACGCTTTTTTGGATTCTTCCGAAATTCGGCATACGCATTCCTTACGACAAGACGCCAGTCCGTGTTGCATTTTAGCAACATCTGCCTCAAGGTGGCGCCACTAGTTCTTGCTTCTTTGCGTCCGTGGATGTCAGTGTACGTCCATGCATGTCTGTTCGAAGCGATAACTTCCTAACGCTTTGTTGGATTCTTCCGAAATTCGGCATACGCATTCCTTACCACAAGACGCCAGTCCGTATTACATTTAAGCAACATCTGCCTGAAGGTGGCGCCACTGGTTCTTGCTTTTTTGTGTCCGTGGATGTTCGTGTACGTCCATACATGTCTGTTCGAAGCAATAACTTCCTAACGCTTCGTTGGATTCTTCCGAAATTCAGCATTCGCATTCCTTGCGACAAGACGCCAGTCCGTATTGCATTTCAGCAACATCTGCCTGAAGGTGGCGCCACTGGGTCAAAATGGATCTTTTTTTTTCGTGTACATCCGTGCCTACCTGTTCGAAGCGATAACTTCCTAACGCTTTGTTGGATTCTTCTGAAATTCGGAATATGCATTTTTTGCAACAAAATGCCAGTATTGCATTTCAGCAACATCTGCCTGAAGGTGGCCCCACTGAGTTTCTCTTCTTGTCCGTTCCAGTTAAAATGGGCCTTCAATTTTGCTCCACATCATATGATTTACCCTGAAGCTTTTGAATGAACCATATTTTATTTCGGAAGTATAATATGAAATAACTGGCGGGGAAATCCCCGCAGTACTGAATCCCTGGTTTTTGAATTTCGTGTCATCTTAAACGAAGGACAACATTTCCTTCAATTTTGCTAACAAATAATTGTATTCCACCTCATATGATTTACCCTAAAGTTTCTGCACGAATCATTTGTGTCCACACATGTATATTACTATATTAATTACAACTGTGTTCCTAATGTTTGGGTGCACACTGTGCATATGATCAATTTCCTGAATTGAGCTGAATTCAACCTTGCTGATGTCAGACTGACATGATGGCATGCAGTTGTCAGTGCAGTTGTTCATGTACAGGGAGCTTTCTATGAATGAATTGCAACCCCAAAAGGCTTCAATTTATCAGGCACAGACCCATGTTTTTACCCCTCGGCCAATTTTGGCCATGGGGTATTGTCATCGTCTTGTACGTCCGTACGTCCCGTTCGTGAGCGAGATAGCCGGAAAACTGTTCCGCTGATGAATTCCAAATTTGGTATGCTTATTTACCTAGTCAAGGACCAGAAGCCTATAGTATTGGGACCTGATTGGGTGGGAACCTTAGTAGCCATCTTTAATTTCATGCAAAATGGATAATGATCCATATCTCGGAAACTAAATTTGATATACATCATCGATACATCAAGCAACTTCCAGTGAAATACCAAACAGGCTTTTCTGATTAGCTGAGAACCCTGGAGGCCATCTTTAAGTTATGCGAAATCGATAATGATACATATCTCGGTTACCATTCAATTGTTTTATATGAAGGTTGGTATACATCATCGATACATCCAGATACTTTGAATCGGGACCTGATTGACCGAAAACCTTGGTGGTCATCTTTAATTTATGCAAAATCATTAATGATCTCTATCTCTGATTCCGTTGGAGTGCTCAGTGTAAAATTCGGTATACATCATTGATGCATCCAGAGACTTACGATGAATGACAGATCTGGTTTCTCTGATTGGGCGGAAATCTTGGCGGCCATCTTTAATTTATTCAAAATCTTTAATGATGTTTATCTCTGATACCATTTAAATGTTCTATACGAAACTTGATTTACAACATCGATGTATGAAGAGACTTGCATTAATGAATAACCACATTATAGTTCCTCTGAGTGACGGGAAGGATGGGCAACCATGTTTAATTTATGCAAAATCATTAATGATCTCAATCTCTGACACTGTTCAAATGCTCAATCTAAAGTTTGGGATACATTATCGATGCATCAACAGATTTGTGGAATGATTACCGGTTTCTCTGATTGGGTGAGTGAGTGAGTGAGTGAGTGAGTAGGATTTAACGTCGTTTTCAACATTGTTTCAGTCATATCACGACGGTGCCTACATGTGCCAGAACACGAGAGTGTCCACAGTTCCTATTATTCTGGACACTGATCAGCCCAGTCAGTACAGCACCCGGTCACCCATCCAAGTATTGACCGAGCTCAACGCTGCTTAACTTCGGTGATCTGACGAGAACCGGTGTGCCCAACGTGATGCGCCGATGCATCAAGAGATTTGTGGAATGATTACCGGTTTCTCTGATTGGATGGAAACCTTAGGGGCCATTTCTAATTGCAAATTTTTTGATAATCTGTATTTGTCACTTGACTGCTTGGTGTTCCTGACATCTTGGTTCAAATTGAATATTACATTATGAGCCTCCTTATAATTCTGCCGCAAGTACTTCATTCTCCAAATAATTCCCTACAAGTAATTGTAATGACGGACGGGGTAGAGGGTTTTTCTCGCGTTTTTTTTTTGCAGTCCCTTGTCCATGATGTAATTTACTGTTAGCAGTCCTGGCCCATCATAAAAACTAGGAGCGGCAGCTTTATTATTGCAGAAGTATAGCTAGCTAAATCATGAATGTAGATGGCGTTACTTCTGCAATGAATTTATCGACAACCCATTGCCCATAAGAATTATCTCGATTACTTCTACACAATGTGTCTACATGTAGGTTACAGTACTATACTATACACATTTTTTTGTAATTCAGCATCGCAGAAAACCACCATCGATTGCGTTTTCATGGTAAAAGGGTTAGGAAAGAACTAAAAAGACACTTCAATGCCGAGTGATTTTGATTCGCCAGAAATCGCTCAGGACGCTTCTTCGGCGATCGAGACCCCTGGACCCTCGCCTAAAGTGCAATGATAGTGGCCGTACCACTTTGAATTTGCTTCCGATGCCCCTGTATTAACAGACAGTGTCAACGTACTGTTCCAGCTGTCTACGCTTCAGTGATTGGTCATTCGACCCCGCCATTTTAAGCTAATACGAGCATTGTCATTGGATCACTATTTATAAGACCCACCCCAATCTTCATACACAACCATGTGACTGTCTCAGTTGACTGATGACATAGCGCGGCCTTGTTTTTGATTTCAAAATCTGCCATCTAACTTGGAAAATGTTGTTGTTGCTGCATTAGCCGATCATTGGCCCTATGTAGAAGATACTATAGGCTAATACATGTACCATGCCATGAGATTATGCTTGGGATTGCATTTCGCTCACTTGCACCTACAGGTGGCGACACCTGGTGGCAAATTTAAAATTTGGTTCCCGGCAATAGGTTGAGGATGCCTTCAGCTTCTCGTCAAATTTGGTTTGCAGATAATGCCTTGAGATGTCACTTGGGGTTGCTTCTCCTTGCTTCACTGCATGGAAACTATAATACAGAAGCAATCAACTTTCCGTCAATCGTTCTGAGTTGATCTTAAAATTTGGGAAGGCAGAAAGATCCATCCGCATCCAACTCCTATGAAGCAGCAGTTGCCTCCCTCATGTATATCCCCTGAGACCAACAATGCTAAAAAATATTGCTGCCATTTCGGCGGGGGACCTAGCATCCTCTGGCTGCTTGTTGTATGTACACATACATGTATGTTCCGTCCAGAATCAGTATAGCGGAATCTGATAACCACGAGCAGAAAATTTGAATTTTGTCCTCTCTGGACACAGCCTAGCTGTAAAACAGATAGTTTCCTGGCTTGGCCTGACAGAATCTTTTTACAGCAGTGCTCACATTTGACCTTATGAACGGTACCTTTGTGTTCATTTTCAAATTATTATCTGTCCATCACCCTGTAACGAAAGCCTGGGTTGTAAAACTGATAATAAAGTATATACGGAAACATATTTTCTACATCTGCATGGGCGATCTCTGTTGAACTCCCGACAAAAGGACGAATCGTGACCTACAGGCATATATACATGTACAGCCACACACTGTACTACGAATTTTTTCTCACGGATTTTTGTGATCGATATTTGTTGCTGTTTAGCCATAATCTTTCCGTTTATTTTACGCCAGAATCCACATAAAAATTCACATGAAAAAAGAATTTGGGAAAGAGAAACAAAAGAAATAAAACTGAAAAAATTAAGTATCTAGGGTGAATTCGAACCTAAAACTTGGCACTTTTGTTATCCCCATTCAGACACGCTAACCATTCGGCCAAACAAATGTCTGCATAAATCAAACAACAAACACGCGTAGAGAACTACACTGTCACAGCAAAGAACTCTACTGTCATTGTGCATTCGGTACGTTTTTTTCCATTTTGTTTAATTTATAAAAATATGACACCTTTAACCAAAGCCATATTTCAAAGTTATGTAAGAACGGTTTGGTGGAGTCGGGAGATCTTTAAATCGTTTTAATTAAAGGCGTCATATTTTATATATCGAGGGAATTCCCTCCAAAATTACTACCAAAACTGTCGAAAATGCACAATTGTCCATTTTCTAACAATCAGTAAAAGTGGTTGACGTATCACTACTTGGTGAAAATTCGGATAAGAAAAATTCGGGATATTTGCTAGGAGGAGATTTTATTTTCAAATTTTACAAGCAAATTTTATTTTCGGGTCATAAACGCAACACCCTGAGCAAAAAAAAGTCATCTAAAGCGAACATCTTTTAGTGTACAATATTGAGAATTCTACTACTTGTTTTGCTGCAGTAAGTAGCTTGAATAGGGCCTCGGAGAGTCGACCCCAACAAATGAGAAAAACTAATAATAAATAAAATTTGGAGCGGGCGAATATTTCGGGGCGGATGGTTATGCTAAAGAGGATTTTTTTTAACCAGCCTTAGTCTGTGTGCAGTAATTACGCAGAACATATATACGTTTTAAATGAAAGAGTGGATGGGGTAAAAATTAGGACGAAAATATTGTCAGACCAGGCAATATCCCCTCCCCCCCCTCCCCCAGCCATGGATATTCACGGATGTACATACATGTACAGTTTTGTAAGAACGTGCACATGTACTGTTCTCGGCACTAAATATCATTTAGACTCCCTGCCCTCTCCCCTCTAGAATCCGTCTCTGAATCATTCTAAATGCCTTTCATCGGCTTCGAATAGACGTACACATATTACATGGTAGGCCGTGAGTGCCAAAACCTCGCTGATTTGAACCGGGGTGTAAATCGATTTTTATCGCGGTGTAAATCGAATTTAAACTGCGGTGTAAATCATGTTTTTCGTGCATTGCGAGGGCAAAATCAGATAAAAAGCTTCTAGAAGAAGCAGAACATCATGTCCATAATCAGGCACGTTTATATGGAAATCTGTATGAGATGAGTGCATGCATGATTGGACGCGTCACTTATGAAAGTTTCATTTATGGGCAATTGTGTTCTCTGGAAAACATAATTTTTGAATGAAACTGCTAAACTGGGTATACCAAAGGCTTAATATTTTGTTAATCAAGCACCTTTATGAAGAGTTCAATTTCCGATTTCGAAATCTTATACGGTACAAATCGACATAGTTGACGAAAGTTCGAAATCATTCTTCATGATAATATTCCACCAATGTGGTTATAAATTTTATGTTCAGTCAGAAGGCCCTAAAAATATAAATAGAAGTTATGAAGTTTCAGATATATGATAGATATTTGCGAGATATCACAATCTTTTTAAACTGACAACACTGTTACTGTACAAGACGAACATTTCAGTTGTGTTGGGCTTCAATACAGATTAAACAGTGCAATTATCACGTTAAATTATTGATGCCGCAATAATCTTGATAATTTGCCTGTGGGATTGCGATCTAGTCTTGTTTTATCACAGCTTTTGGCGACGTTAGATTATAGAAAACCTAGTTGTTCATATTGGTAAATTACATTACGGTTCAATTTGATAAATCGCGGTAGTTTCATAAACAGTGAGGCTGACATTGGCAGACGTATACAAATTCGAGTTCGCTTATTCTTAGAATTGCCTGGCCATCCGGTTGTGGCTCTTCTTGTCGCCACACGCTAATATTATCTAGGGCCCATCAAGATTTAAAAAACACGAGCTTTTTATATTCTAACGTCGAAAACGTTATCGCTAAGATGTAATTAATGAGTTCACGATAGTTTAGAAAAAAAATGTGGAATTACACGCGTCTAGTCCGTCATCCATAATTCAGCCGTCGTCCATTAGAGAATATCCGCGTCCATAATCCAAAGACCTATTCCATATTCCATATAACAGTATTAGCACCAAATTCAAAAAGACAATCATAGTATACATAAACATAGGCTTGTTTCCTGCAAGAGAGAAGCGGTCAACAGTTTTCAGTGATGCCGGCAAGACATCATGATGTTCCAAAATATCATATCCGTATCGCTGATCAGTATTCTTAATCCATAATATTCGTTGCAAAGTCGTCATCTAAAGAATGATGTATCTCAGTCACGCTTTGATTGTGACTGTTCATATGATAACCATGAGGATCTTAAAGTACATGGGTTCATACGGCCCCTAGCCCCGGGTTGTAAGCGGAATTAGACACAAGTTACGAAACGTAGCGCCATACATCTTGTATGCTACGTTCGTATTTTGCTATCAGCATGCGATATGTATCGCCAAATTTGAGAAACTTTGAGTGGAGGCGTTTGGTGGAATAGCCAAGTTTCTGTAACAGTGTTCTGTGACGTTGATTAAAATCGTCACATTTAACACAGGATCTAGCAAATGCTACTAAGCGAGATATGTATTTGCCAGATGCAGGTCCCACTGGAATATTACTGTCCAGAAAGGGATAGTATACGATGTCGAAATTGTAATCATCTCTTTTGTCACGCGGAACTTGGCACGCGGAACCGTTGCCTGTAACGTGCACGAAAGTATCCAAAAAGCGACACGCAAATTATCAAGATCAATGGGGCGTTAAAGTTTAATGTGACGTGATTATTGCACTGTTGTACCCTTTGTTCTTCTCCATTGTCGTTTTCTGTCTTTGTTCTTGCATTCCGCGGAAAATTCGATTTACATCGCGGTTAAAGTTCGATTTACACTGCAGTTAAATTCGACTTATATCTTGGTCTAAATCCAATTTACACCACGGTTGGAATCAGCGAGATTTTGGCATTAACGGCCTACCATACAGGTTATGTCTCTATCATGTTTTTGTTCTACAATTGGGGTCAAATGCCCTTTCTGACGTGTTCCTGTCTCAAATCTCTCAGATCCCATAGCTGCATGTATTCTTACTAAATTTCACAGTGACGACCATTGGACCAAAAATCCCCAGCCCCCAGTTGGCATTTGATGGACCTTTTGATCGCCCACGACCACTGCTCCTTTTGATTTTTTTATATGTCAGACCTCAAAGCTATCATAGTCTTGTTAGAAATTCGGGCCATCCGCCAAAAAAGATGCCGGTTTTGAAATATTTTAGGTATCCTCGTTGACCCCAATAATGGGCGAACTTTCATGCCTTTCGACCATAACTGTGTCTGTACGGTGGATACAAACAAACGAACAAACAGAGACGATTTAGTAACTTATAGTGAGATATACAAACTAAGAATAAATACATTCACACTATGGCAGTCACAATTAGAAATACACATAATTACTAGTTGTTTTCGGATTGTTTTCACCAAAATAACCTGCGAATTCGAGCAATGGTTGGTGCTTTTAAATGGAAAGCCAGCAGTGTCATAACTTATGGTTTTCCACGCGTGGTAATTCTATTTTCTACGCGTGGTATTTCTATTTTTCAATTGCGATAATACTATTTTCCACACGTAGGAAATACAACCAATGGTTTATTCAACCTAGAAATACCACACGTGGAAATTATTTACCACGCGTGGTATTTATCATTCAATCATTGGATTTGAAAATACGACGTGTGGTAAATAATATCCACACGTGGTTTCCCCAGTTTTAGTCACGTTTCGAAATTTTATTTTAAGCCTGCCGATGAATGAGAACGTCACAAAGGAAGGTCCCTCCAAAATGGCTGAAATTGCCAGTTTACGATGACATTGCAGGATTACCAAACATGCTTTGTAATATCTGATCATGTGCGCAGTATTGTGCATGTATACATGTGTGATTATAACAACTGAGGCATGGTGCTCCTTGACAGCATGCATTGTGTGAATTTGCTTTCTGTAGCGATAGTTTAATTGGTAGAATTCAAAAATAGAATCACCCCGCTGGGGAAATAGAATTACTACGCTTGGAAAAGATAATTACCAAGTGTGAGAAAACCAGTGAAATACCACGAGTGGAAATTATTTCCGAGTTTAATGATTGAATGATAAATACCACGCGTGGTAAATGGTATTTCCAGCTCTATAATAGGTGGATATTTTCTGCACGTGTTAATTAACTTCCACTCGTGGTATTCCCTGATTGAATAATTGGTTGAATTATCCACACGTGGTAATTACCCGTCAAACGATTGGCGTTATTTTCCACGTGTGGAAAATAGAATGACCGAGTGTGGAAACCAGAAGTTATGACACTGATGGCTTTCCATATGTCGTGACAGGACGCGTGCTGCGGGTACTATTTTTAAGATGTGGTTGTCGCTGTTGAGACGCTGTGGAAATAAACTTTAAAGATTGGATGATTGTGAGAGTATCATCCTCCCAGATATTCTATTTTTTTCCTGGGACTGCAGAGTTACAAAACAAATATACTCGGTGGCCGCTGTCGGGGATAGGTTGGAATTCAAGTATTGTTCACTTTGAAATCTCAACCCTTTATATAAGTAAACTAAATTTTTGGCAATCTGAGGCAAGAAATATACCAAAAAATAAAACCGAAAAGTTGCCCCAATTTTTTATGCGCAGATGAAATGTAACATATCCTGCAGCGAGTCGCCCTAAACATTTTCCTGCCTCTAACCATAGAGTTCACGTGGGCATGTCATACCGGTTTTGTATTTTATTTTCTCTAATGAGTTCACGTGGCCATGTCATACTGATTTTGTATTTCATATAAATATTCAGTTTTAAATTTCCTGTTTCATCAGTGAACATCAAGAGCAGACATTGAATACAGCGCTGCACTCCTTACGAATCAAACGTAAGGCAGGAAATACGCAATTACTGAAATCCGACAGAGATAACATATATACATAAGGTTTAGAGAGAACTCTTTAGATCAACATATGCAAATTAGGCAAATTGAACTCGAACCAACATACTATTTGTCCACACAGTGGTGCAATAACGCAAGTAACTCGCTAGATAATGTACCGGTATACAGACAACACACCGGGGTAGGATTTATCTTAGGCATACATATTTTGAGGATAACTGCATGTTATTTTTTTATGTTGAATAGCACAATCCGGGGGTTCTCTAATAAGTAATCATAGGAAACGACCGACCCCAAGGAACTTTGGCGACACCCATGAGTCTACGTAATATGCACATACCGTGAAGCTGTGAGCAGGATATACTGGTGTAAAACACAAAGGATACATCCATCAAAACGGACTCAAAGATGCCAAAGCAAAGATTACACCTCTAGCTGTGCCGGATGCATTAGAAAGTCCCTGTATTGATCGAAAAAATAGGTCCTAATGTGGTATATATAACTCCTATATTGCTGAGCGAATCTGAAGATAGACCCTCCAGCCTGTACTCAACTAATATTGTATACATATGTATGTACTAAGGGATCGTTTCCATTAATCGTTTTTTCTTCAGTCGCGATTTTTCTTCAATTTTCTCGATTGAAAAACGATCAGTCGCGAATCAGTCGCGAGGATATCGAGAAAAAAAATGAGAAAAAACGATTGAACCTTTTCTGGAAAAAACCATTCTCTCGCGGTATCGTTTTTGAATCGTTTACCCATGCGCGATCCGTTCTTGATCGCGAATCTTCAATCGCGAGAGAATCGTTTTTTTTCAAGGCGCGAGAGAATCGTGAGGCGGAGTGATATTTGATACATAGGCCGTGTTGCCGTCGTACGCCGCTCTATCCGCGAACTGGGAACTACATGTAATGTTGATTGCGGATTTGTCGATGGAAAACCTATATTACTATACTATACTGTATAAATGCGCAAGATAACCGAATAATATATATGATTCACGATCTATAGTCTCCTACAAGCCGAAGTAGGGCGTATGCTGAAAATATCTATACATATACCTGTACCATGCTTCCTGTGACGTTCGCGCTCAGATTTACTCTGGCGAAGCGTAAATGACAAAATTACATGTTTATTCAATAATCGTGTGAGTCGACAATGTATTAATGTTCAGTCATTCCCTTCATACTTTCGATAATTTCCTCATATATTCATGCAACTTGGTATAAACAATACAGGGTGATAGTCGCAATATCTTGTTTTGTAAATACCGGGTACAGGTCATAAGTGGATTTGAGTTCGTCGTTGATTGCGTTATCAGAATGATTACGGCACAGGCTTCATAGAGGTGTGAATGGGCGCATGGCGATAACCCAGAACAGCTTAGCCCTCCAGCCGAGAATTTCTAGGTTAATTAAGGTGAAAAATAGTGTAATTAAATATGTATATTTTGTTATAGTAAAACATACATTAGGAAAGGGTATCCATTCATGTTTTGGTACAGTTTTTAAACTATTGAGATGTGAATAAGTTCAAAAAATCACCATCAAGTTAATTTTATTTGTTATAAGAATATTCGCGGCAGTGATTTCATATTTATATCAAATACATATCACAATGGTGATTGAATCGCATATAACGGTTGGATTCGCATATGTACAATACTTTTTATTTTAATTTTATATTTTGATAAATGAACTATGAATGATTCCAAAGGGAAGCTCAAGCCAAAAACCAAATGAATAGTATATAATTTCATCTCTTACTGGATTAACCAGTTGTGAAAATTTTTACAAATAGCCCGCGCTATATATTAATAATTAAGTGCTTTCGAAGACTCAAAACCCCGTATGACAATGTTATATTCAATACAGCGCCATCTATTTACACAAGGAAAATGGTGATCGTAGGACAAAAAACCACGCGTACAGCGAAAATCTGACGAATCAACTCAAAATTTCAGCCCGCACAGATGCCAAAAACGTTCACGAAATATACTACACAAGAAATCTGGAATAACACCAGCTTTAAAACACAGAAATACCCAAAATAATAGACGAAATTGCAAGTGCAACTTGACCCAATCTGACCATATCCGGGTCTGTGTCCCGTACAAAATATATGTAAATATGAAGTTATAATTATATGCATAACCATTATTCCTATGTATATATATAGATACTTTTTTTCAATTTCTTTCAATATCCCCATCGTATCTATATAACCGCCAACTGTACAGAAACACGCTATAGTTTTACACTAGGCAAAGAATGGAAAAGGAAGAAGAAAAATGATCGAACTTTATATAGTCTGACTGAAGTGTTAGAAACTCGAACGTGTATGCGGGTCAGTCAGGCTGAACCAATGGCGTACTACTTTCGGCTATAATCCTCAATCGTTTTTTTTCAATCGTTTATATTTTCTCGATTAAAAAGCGATTGAATCGCGATATCGCTTTTTATTCGCGAGAATTTTCTCGATTGAAAAACGATTGCCAGCAGAAAAAAAAAACCATTCGAACAGCGATCGCGAATGAATCGTTTATTTTGAAGAAAAAAACCCATTCCCTCGCGCCTTGGAAAATCGCGACTTCGAGAAAATTTGACGAAATAAACGATTCATTCGCGACCGATAATTGGAAACGGTGCCTAAAAAACAACAACATAACTATCCCGGTCTCTCTCCTGCAGTAATCAGTGAAGACCTGACCTGATTCGACTCGTTGCTCTTGAATAGGCACAGCATGACGTAATGCAATTCCCCAGAAACCGGCGGTGATGATAAACCAATTCCGGAAATACACGAAAGATTTACGGAGATTGAAGGCTCTCCTTCACTACACTCGTTCACACCACTTAGGGAAGTTTTGACCAAAGGGAGTCCAAAAAATGTCCAACTGTGGTGTTATTAATTTATTCATCTAATATAACACAATGAATGGTACTCCCGTTCTGTGCTCTATCCACCCATTGTATGTTATATTTATGGACAAAAATATACAGATGATGTGTATATACCAATTACAAGCTTCTGGTCCGTCATTCATAATTCGGCCGTCGTCCATTGGAGAATATCCGCGTCCATAATCCAAAGAACTATTCCATATTCCATATAACAGTATTAGCACCAAATTCAAAAGGACAATCATAGTATACATAAACATAAGCTAGTTTCCTGCAAGAGAGAAGCGCTCAACAGTTTTCAATGATGCTGGCAAAACATCTTGATGTTCCAAAAATATAAAATCCGTATCGCTAATCAGTATTCTTAATCCATAATAATCGTTGTAAAGTCGTCATCCAGAGAATAATGTATCTCAGTCACGCTTTGATTATGACTGTTCATACGAACACCATGAGGATCTTGAAGTACAAGGGTTCATACGGCCCCTAGCCCCGGGTTAAGCGGAATTAGACACAACTTACGGAACGTAACGCCATAGATCTTGCACGCTACGCTCGTATTTTGCTATCAGCATGCGATATGTATCGTCAAATTTGAGAAACTTCGAGTGCAGGCGCTTGTTGGAATAGCCCTGTTTTATAAGTTTCTGCAACAATGTTTTGTGACATTGATTAAAATCGTCACATTTAACACAGTATCTAGCAAATGCTACTAGGCGTGATATGTATACGCCATATGCAGGTCCCACTGGAATATTACTCTCCAGAAAGGGATAGTTTACGATGTCGAAATTGTAATCATCTCTATTGTCATAAAGTCGACGAGAGAGAATGCCCGCTTCATATTTATGGAGATATAGATCTAAATACGCTGTGCCTGTAGGGCTATCTGTAGTGTCCTTCAAATCCAGTGAAGGTGGATATATATCCTTCACTGCGTCATTTGTATAGCGATTATCCACAGCGAGAAGGTCGTCTATATAGCGTTTGGTGAATGAAAAGGAACGGGCTTTGAATAGATCGGTTTTTGAAAGCGCCTGCATATAGTCATATTCATAAGAGAACAGATACAGGTCAGCCAACAGGGTTGCACAATTAGTACCCATCGGAATACCGATATGCTGTTGTATAGTGTGTTGCCAAATTTCACAGATATTTTTAATGAGAAATTCAGGCAACTCTTTAAACAAAAAAACATCCCATAAATGATATCTCTTGTATGTAGTAGAGCTAAAGAATGCTTTATGACTTCCGACATTAATATATCTACGATCAGTTTTCTTGAACACAGATACTATTAATGAACTTAGACGGTCAATAAGGTCCTGATGAGAGATTGAAGTATAGAGTCGAGAAATCACATGTGGATACATGTCTGTGCGGTATGTGACATTCAGCATCAAGTTCTTCCGTAAAACATTTTGAGTTTTTCAATATCCACATACATTCAACGTCAGAGTTCTTAGAAAAAGTAGAGCAATACCTTTCCTAAAGTGCTTTTATCTCATGAATGGCCCTCGTCAATAGGGTTGAAAAAAGCTTGGTGGTGCAGCTTCTAGAACCAGCTATGAATCTGATTTTGTATGGTGATTTATGCATTTTGGGAGTACAGTGATATGTCGTTATGATTGGTTGGAATACAAATACCTCTTTCCCAGAGAAACGTTTTGTAGTAGTTAAATACATTTTCCAGAGTAAAGGTAGTTTGGGAGTAAGTGGACGTATTTGATGATGATATGTCTACACTCATTTCTTTAACCAGCACCTGGTAATAGTAATATTTACATATGAATATTATATTATTTGGAGCTTTGTCTGCTGGAACTATGACGAATTTACTCTGGAGATTTTCTAGAACTTCTTGCGCCTTGAGGTGTCTAAGTACTTGTTTTGCTTGGGGAAAAGTACTTCTGTCAATATGACGGATGTATATGTACATACATGTACAGTTTTGTAAGAACAGGCACATGTACTGTTCTCGGCACTAAATATCATTTAGACTCCCTGTACTCTCCCCTCTAGAATCCGTCTTTGAATCACTCTAAATGCCTTTCATCGGCTTCGAATAGACGTACACATGTTATATGGTAGGCCGTTAATGCCAAAACCTCGCTGATTTTAACCGGGGTGTAAATCGATTTTTACCGCGGTGTAAATCGAATTTGAACTGCGTTGTGAATCATTTTTTTCGTGCATTGCGAGGACAAAACCAGATAAAACGCTTCTAGAAGAAGCAGAATATCACGTCCATAATCGGGCACGTTTTTTATGGAAATCTGTATGAGACGAGTGCATGATTGGACGCGTCACATATGAAAGTTTCATTTAAGTGCAATTGTATTCTCCGGAAAACATAATTTTTGAATGAAACTGCTAAACTGGGTATACTAAAAGGCTTAATATTTTGTTAATCAAGCACCTATATGTAGAGTTCAATTTCCGATTTCGAAATCTAGTACGGTACAAATCGACATAGTTGACGAAAGTTCGAAATCATTCCTCATGATAATACTCCACCAATGTGGTTATAAATTTTATGTTCAGTCAGAAGGCCGTAAATTATAATTGGATGTTATGAAGTTTCAGATATATGATAGATATTTGCGAGATATCACAATGTTTTAAAACTGACAACATTGTTACTGTTAAAAACGAACATTTCAGTTGTGTTGGGCTTCAATACAGAGTAAAACAGTGCAATTATCACGTTAAATTATTGATGCCGCATTAATCGTGATAATTTGCCTGTGGGATCGCGATCTATCCTTGTTTTATCACAGCTTTTGGCGACGTTAGATTATAGAAAACCTAGTTGTTCATATTGGTAAATTACATTACGGTTCAATTTGATAAATCGCGGTAGTTTCATAAACAGTGAGGCTGACATTGCAGAAGTATACAATTTCCAGTTCGCTTATTCTTAGAATTGCCTGGCCATCCGGTTGTGGTTCTTCTTGTCGTTACACGCTAATATTATCTAGGGCCCATCAAGATTAACAAAAACGGGCTTTTTATATTTTAACGTCGAAAAGGTTATCGCTAAGACGTAATTAATGAGTTCACGATGGTTTAGAAAAAAATGTGGAATATCTTGGCACGCGGAACCTTTGCCTGTAACGTGCACGAAAGTATCCAACAAGCGACACGCAAATTATCAAGATCAATGAGGCGTTAAAGTTTAACATGACGTGATTATTGCACTTTTGTACTCTTTGTTCTTATCAATTGTCATTTCCCGTCTTTGTCCTTGCAATGCGCGAAAAATTCGACTTACATCACGGTTAAAGTTCGATTCACACTGCAGTTAAATTCGATTTACACCTTGGTCTAAATCCGATTTACACCGCGGTTGGAATCAGCCAGATTTTGGCATTAACGGCCTACCATACAGGTTATGTCTCTATCATGTTTTTGATATACAATTGGGGTCAAATGCCCTTTCTGACGTGTTCCTGTCTCAAATCTCTCAGATCCCATAGCTGCATGTATTCTTACTAAATTTCACAGTGACGACCATTGGACCAAAAATCCCCAGTCCCCATTTGGCATATGTCAGACCTCATAGCTCTCTTGTTAGAAATTCGGGCCATCCGCCAAAAAAGATGCCGGTTTTGAAATATGTTAGGTATCCTCGGTGAGCCCAATAATGGGCGAACTTACACGCCTTTCGACCATAACTGTGTCTGTACGGTGGATACAAACAAACGAACTAACAGAGACGATTGAGTAACTTATAGTGAGATATACAAACTAAGAATAAATACATTCACACTATGGCAATCACAATTAGAAATACAC
>JAVTVY010005538.1:0-41630 GCA_036873755.1 Hanleya hanleyi | reverse complement strand
CTGGCCCAAAAAGGTTATTTACAATTCTTTCGCCACCGCGCATGCGCAACAAAGGCCGATATGTCAACCCCACACCCAGCCCATTAGATGCCCCTTCACCTAAGCTTCACTTTGATACCTCACTCGACCCCATCGGACCCTTAGGGGCTTCCCTAGCTCCAACACGGCTATTTTCATACCCTTCGGCCACCGCGCATGCGCAGAAGGCCGATAGTTCAACCCCCACACCCAGCCCATTAGATGCCCCTTCACATAAGCTTCACTTTGATACCTCACTCGACCCAATCGGACCATTTTATCTAGGGACTACTTTTTCTCCGCGGAAGCTTTTTCCCGAGACCGAATCACCGCCAAAACCACATGAATACATTTTTTTTTTTTTTTTTTTTTTTTGCCGGAACTTTTTTTTTTGTCAGTCAGTGCACGGACAAAATGGCGGCTTGGTTTTAGCCGCCATTTTGAACCCACCCACTCACATACCAGGTCAATCACATCCTCTCCCAGGGTGCTTTGCGCTACGCTGCATTTACCCCTGTAGGGGTCTCGCCATTTTTTACAGGATTCTTGTAAAACCAAGAACTGTTCTATCTGACTATTTTACTCATTGCAAAATGTATATTTATCTCGAAATACACTAAACAGTTATTCAATGTATTTCAAAACGCCAGTTTCACACAGTTTGAAGGCAGCTTTTTGACAAATTTCCCTAGAACTATATGTTGCGGAAATACATATCGGTGAGTAGCGACTGATATCAATTCGCCCAGTTAGACGGTCGTCATGTTCGTTTACTGTGGCAACAGATGACCTTGGGTCAACTCCGGTAAAGTCCGTGAGACCCTTACAGCGCTACATGGAGAGGCGCGAAGCAGAACGTAATGGATGCCTGGTAGAGCTTGGGTCAATCAGTGCACGGGGTGAGTGGGTGGGTTCAAAATGGCGGACTTTCAGTGGTCGGGGGAAAATAAAAAGTGCCGCCATTTTGAACCCACCCACTCACATCAAACTCACGCATGCGCACCTCCCCAACCTCCCCCAATTGTGACGTCAAAACAGGTTCTGCGCATGCGCAGTGAGGAGGAATTAGGTCTTCTTGCGCATTGTATACTACTGATGTTGTATAATAGCAGATATATGACCGTTTTCCTGGTGGATGCTGTACATTATGAGTGATAAGATGGACCATTGACAGTTGTTGTGGGAATGCTTTACAATATGATTGAAAGGACGTTCTCCTGTTCAATGCTGTAAAATATCACTTATAATGTGAACATGTGACCGTTCGACGAGGAAGAAAAATACCTTGACAATACCGGAACTAATAGTTTTATTATATTTTATAGTTTTTCTTCATTTTTGAATTGATAATTTAAAAAAAAGTAAGTATCACATATTCTGTATTCACATTACCCGGTATTATCGGATAATGTCGAAGTACATTTTTCTCCTCTGTTTCTTCACCAATTTTTCGAAATTTATATATCCAAATTTAATTTATTTCTCTCCCCACGCTGGACTAGGTGATAAATATTTAAATAAACAGTCATTTAACTAGAAGAGAATTGTTCTGTTCATATCTTGTATCTTCCTATTTAGAAAAGTCAGGCTACTCCAACATTGAACTCAACAGAGATATAACCAACTATTAAGATCATTTATTCACATATTGCCACTTCTCAGTATCGGTACATGAAACTTTTAAACAATTCTACATGAAGCATTTTAAACGGTACGCTTCAAACAAGAGTGGTTAAAAATATATATTTGAATTTGGAGCTTTTGTCAGCTGGGGCTCAGAGATGAGTATTAAAAAGATATAGTCATTTAACTAGAAGAGAATTGTGATGTTGATATATTTTTGAGCCAAATGAGCTCTATACGGATTAGGTTCTGAAACAACTATGTTATTCCAATTCGGTACTCGATGAATATTCATTCTATGGTACATAAACATCATGTACATTGGAAACACATATATACCACGGGAAAAGATTGTATAAATGTGACGTTATTGTTGGAGCTATAAAAACAGGTTTTTACCTGTGACCGTCCACCCCATATTATTAGAGTATTGCCATAATTGTCTATCTCAAAATTGTCATAACTGTTTGACTGTTGCAATGCACACACGTGCGCAGGGTCCACTGAGCGCGCTGTCATCAGTTCTGCAAAATGACGAATAGCTGAAATCGCTCTATTCAACCGTTTTTGCTACTTTTAATAACCAGTTCGTTTTTTTTTATCGAAGTGATACTTAATAAACGATAAAAATAATAGGCAGTGGATACCGTAAGGGTCGAATAGCGTGATCGGGTGTATTTGGATAATTAAATGGTACATGTATCTAAATTTTCTTGTAGTGCCTATCTTTTTAACGAAGTGATAGTTAATAAACGATAAAAAATAAGAGGAGGTGGATACCGTAAGGGTAGAATTGCGCGATCGGGTCTATTTCGATAATTAAATGGTAAATGTATCTAAATTTTCTTGTAGTGCCTATCTAAATAGCCCGGTATTTATGGTACAATAGCCCGATCGCGCTATTGCATTTATTGGGTTTTAATTAATTGGTATGAGGCTATTGTTCGCTAGGGCTTTTGTCCACTGCAGCTTTTGTCCTAGATTCAGATATCATGATCGTGGATCGATTTCTATTAAAGTCTGTGACCGTTAGAAATAAAGGTCCGCAATCCGTACCCGATATGGCCATTGGAATCCGCATTTTTATACAGCCCCAAACCGTCCTGGTGATGGACGTTCTGTTCGTGGACGTTCTACTGGTGGATGGGGAGCTGTTGAACCCCACTCGTCGGGTGAGCCAGGCACATTGGGTTGTCCCCCTTAGGCATATGGAACGTCATTTCTAATATTCTCTCCTTCAGTTTTTGGTCATGGTAGATACTCCGGTTTGATATTTCTCTTCCATTTTGCTTCGAGATTGAAAAGCCATTTTGATTAATCTCCATTGGGTAGATAGTCATATTCCAAGATAGTTCATGTGAGATATGTCAGTTTGGTAATTCTGTCCACTTTCGCCTTGATCAGTTTTCTCTCGTTTGAATTATTAAATGATGGAATATCATTGCTAATGTTCTCCCCTTTTAGTTTGTGGTCATAGCAGATACCCCAGTTTGGTGTTTCTCTTCCATCTTGCTTAGAGACCTAAAATGAGACATATTGAGTAATTCCCCTTGGTTACATAGATTGTCTTTTCCAAAGACAGTCGTCGCGATATGTCTGTTTGGTATTTCTCTCTACTTTTGCCTTGATCAATTTTCTGTCCTTTCTGTCTGTCCTAAGTATGAGAAGAAAACCCAACTGACCTATCTGACATACCAATATACCGGGTATTCAAACAAGAGAACATGGAAAACAAACTGGCGCATCTGACATGGCTAAAATTCAAGAGTGATTCTTGAGAAATTGCATTCTATCTACCCAAGGGGAACTACTAAATATGGCGCGTCTGTCTCGAAGTATAATTGAAGAGAATTGCCCGGCTGACATATCTGACACAGCTAATAATTCCAAGGGAGAGAAAATTAGAAATGACACTCCATTTAACTAAGACGGACAACTCAATTTGGCGTCTCATTCGCGGAGTACAATAAAAGAAGACCTCTGCCATATCGAAATACTCCAAAGAGAGAAAATGAAAGGGAAATCAAACTGGGGTATCTAGCATGACTAATCATCGAAGACTGAGTCTCGGAAAATGTTATACTATCTACCCAAATAGGGGATCAGTTAATATGGCTATGAGCAAAATGAGAGAAATACATATAACGTATAACTGACATGGCTAGAAATGACAATATGCCATTTAAGTAAGGGGGATAACTCGACGAGACATACGCTTTAGCTTTCGCAGAATAAAATAGGAGAGAAAGGCCGAAGTGACGTGTCTGTCATATCCAAATATTAAAAAGAGGGAAAACTGGAGGGAGATCAAACTGTCGTATCTGACATGGCTAAAAATTCAAGGCTGGTTCTTGGAAGAAACAAGGGGGAGTACTCAATACGGTTTGTCTGTCCTCAAAGTATATTGGGAGAGAAATACCAAACTGGCAAAATTACATTTCCAGGGAGGGGGGCAACTCGGTGTGCCATATACAGCGTTAGATTAAAATAAGAATGTAAGATACGTCAGGTCCCAATCCCCTCCTGTATGTTTTGCAACAGGTACGTCACATTAAGTTGTTCCACTGAGGTAGATTATAGTTCGTCTAGATCAAATATGTGCATGTGTGCAGAATATAGGCGGTTCTAACAATCTGCATGCACACTAGCCCCTACCATCAAACATATGCCGTTCACTTATAGTTTTTCCAGGCCAAGCAAGATCACGCGTGAAGAATAAAGTGTATTTTAATATTAAAATGAGAGAAAGTAGGAAATAACATCCACCCAAGGGGGACTATTCAAAATTTCTTATACGTCTCGAAGCAAAATGAGAGAGAACCGACATGTCTGAAATGGCCAATACTTCATTAGAAACGACATTCCATGTAACTAAGGGGAGCAACTCAATGTGGCCTAAAATAAGAGAGAACGACCATATCCATATCCAAATCCAAATATGCAAAAGACGGAAATTGGAAGGGAAATCAAACTGGCAGGCCCAAATATTCAAGAGTAAATCTTGGGAAATGATATTCTGTATATCCAAGGGGGACTACCCAATATGGCTTGTCGGTCTTTGAGCAAATTGGAGAGAAACACCAAACTGGCATACCTTACTTGGCTAGAAATGATATTTCATCTAAGTAAATGGGAAAATCTGATCTGGTGTATTATTAGCGGAGTACTGTCTAAAAAAATTTGAGTGAAATTTCACCCAAGTAAGAGTGGAAATTGATCCCACTCAAAACTTGAGTGAGATTTGATTGAGTGGATAATCGCTATACAAATGACGCAGTGAAGGATATATATCCACCTTCATTGGATTCGAAGGAAACTACAGATAATCCTACAGGCAGATCATATTTAGACCTATATCTCTATAAAAATGAAGCGGGCCTTCTCTCTCGTCGACTGTATGACAAAAGAGATGATCACACTTTCGACATCGTAAACTATCCCTTTCTGGACAGTAATATTCCAGTATCACGCCTAGTAGCATTTGCTAGATCCTGTATTAAATGTGACGATTTTAATCAACGTCACAAAACATTGTTGCAGAAACTTATAAAACAGGGCTACATCACCAAGCGCCTCCACTCAACGTTTCTCAAATTTGGCGATACATATCGCATGCTGATAGCAAAATACGAGCGTAGCGGGCAAGAACTATGGCGTTACGTTTCGTAACTTGTGTCTAATTCCGCTTAACCCGGGGCTAGGGCCGTATGAGCCCATGTACTTCAAGATCCTCATGCTACTCATATGAACAGTCACAATCAAAGCGTGACTGAGATACACCATTCTTTAGATGACGACTTTACAACGAATATTATGAATTAAGAATACTGATCAGCGATACGGATTTGATATTTTTGGAACATCATGATGTCTTGCCGGCATCATTGAAAACTGTTGACTGCTTCTCTCTTGCAGGAAACAGGCCTATGTTTATGTATACTATGATTGTCTGTTTGAATTGGTGCTAATACTGTTATATGGAATATGGAATAGGTCTTTGGATTATGGACACGGATATTCTCTAATTGACGACGGCTGAATTATGAATGACGGGCCAGACGCTTGTAATTTCACTCAACTTGAGTTACTTTTCACTCAACTTGAGTTAAATGCACTCAACTTGAGTGACATTCACTCAAGCATAAGAGTGGAAATTGATCCCACTCAATTGAGTGAAGTTGAGTGGTTTAATTCAAGTTGAGTGAAAAGTAACACAAGTTGAGTGAAAGATAACTCAAGTTTGAGTGGACAGATACATTTCACTCAAACTTGAGTGGAACAGTTCACTCAAGCTTTTTTAGAGAGTAAAATAGGAAAGAGAGAGATCAAACTGACATATCTAAGAAAATGGGAGGTAAATCGAACTGGCGCATCTGACATGATTAAAACTTCAGGAGAAGAAACCAGAAATGCCTGCAGTTATCCCAAACATGAAGGAATGACCATGCTCGCAGAAGCAGTTCTCCAAGGGTGGGAGATAATATAATAATACTCTTTTCCGAGTGATGAAAACTGCTAATTGAAAGAAATTTATAGCTATTAAGGAACTCGAGGGAATTAATGTTCAATATATAAGATAACAATTAGAAGTTTTAAATTTATATTTTTGACAGAATCGTCAGACCCCTGTTGAGTAAAAGCTATTATGCACACTCTTAAAACAGTAGTGTTCTATTTAACATTATAAATATTCGAGGAGTGACAACATTATATAAAGTGTTACATTTGCAGCACTTTCAGAAAGTGTTGAAAGAAAAGTGTTATATCAGGAGCAATACATCACTTTACAATGCTGAATTTAACACTGGTAAATACAGCACTATAATGTTGGATAACAGTTGTTTCAACACCTTCTGGGAGTGTCACAAATATTACACCTTATCTAATGTTGTCACTCCTCGAACATTTATAATGTTAAATACAACACTTTCATTATAAGGGTGTATATATTTGAACACATTCCATCAGATACTAGGATGCGCCCTTGTCAACCAATAAATTGACCCCGGTCGTCATGTTAGACCGGGTGAATGATTTGTAATGGCGAACTTTATGGGTTAATATATTATAATACATATGTAACAGAGCTTCGTACATTTAAACGCATTCGGAACAGGCGGACTGGCGGGGGCATGGAATATGTAGAGAAATATCTTCAGATTGCAATAATGTAAAGTATGCTTGGTTAACCCGACGATCTGCATAGGAGAGCTTGGCCTGACAACACTGTGCCGCTGATAAAAGAAGTAAATCATAGAAATGAGGATATTGGGTCACCTGTTCCATATGTTGTATGGGCAAAATCTTTAACTTCCTGTTCTAATTGAGAGGGTGAACATGATTGGTATTCACCTCGGAGATAATATTTAAATAAGTCCCCCTTGGTAATATGATATATGGTCACATCAGAGTCGCAAAGTCGACAACGAAGATACCACCATGACTCCAGTAACCAACAGCCCAGGTGAGTTTTATCGTTTCACCCCTCGTTCAGTATCTAACTATAGTGAATGGGCATAACTATAGTGCATTTCAGACATTTCTGTATTAATTGGGCTAAGCCAAATTTAACATAGCTTCTCAGTAATTCCAAACTGGATTGTTATGCAGTTCGCAGTGAAATATATTCTTGTCGCAGAGAAATATATTCTATATGCAGTATATAAGAAAGAGACTTGGCAAGTTCAAAGGACCAGGTATGTTTAGATGGTTAAATGGCCCCAGAAGAGGTGCGGTAGAAGTGCCAAAAATAAAATATTGCATATACAAGAAATTGTTCAATGGGCATGAAGTACAATATTATATTGTATACTCAGAAAAGTTTCAAGGCACTGACTCTCATCATTCTCGAATAACAGAGCCGTGTTGTTAGTGCACTCGTGCAAAGTCGCCAATATTGAGGCGAAAACGCCTCATATTCCTTTCTATAAACATATGAAGATAAACGATAACCAGAACCAGCTTGACTACAGCATACTCGCTGTTCCAATACGTAGTCGTAAACCAAATCTGGTTCTGGTTGTCGTCTGTCTTCATATCTTTACAGAGAACAATAAGAATTGCTTTCTCCTTAGAATCAACTATTTTGCACGAATGCATTACTTCACAGCCCTGTTACTCGAGAATGATGAGACTCAATGCATTGAAATTTTTCTAAGTATGCAATATAATATTGTACTTAATGTCAACTGAACAATTTCTTGTAGTGGAAGTATTTTATTTTGGTACTTCTGTATTGCACCTGACCTGGGGCCATTTACCCATCTAAAGATACAAGGTCCTTTAAAGCGTAATCCAAAACTGATGTGCTTCTTATATCGCCCGATCTTCCAGCATTTCTACCATCAAATTAATCAGTGTCTGTCATTTTATTATGTGTTGTGGAAAAGAGAAGTTGAACATGTCAATAGATATCGATACCTTACTCCCGGGATATCAGTGAAAGTGTGATCGGAAATTTGTATTTCCGGGTAATGTATTACTTGAATCAGGTTCGATTCCTGTATCTAATTCCGTTTAATCATGTGCTAGGGGCCGTTTTGTCACATCTGAAAGCTTGGCTGAGACACAGAAGGGTATTCCAAATTACACACTGGTTCTATTGTCTTACGCGAGTTATTTTTCTGGAATCACCCGCCTTGCAAAGGGATTTGCATGTGCCCAGGTGTTCCTGGTCAGACCAATCGGTTAATAAGATGGTTATCAAACAATTGATCTGACTCAGAACACCGACGCTTGTGAAATGGCTATACGTGATTCAAGAGAATATCCAGTACATTTATTATTGTTATAACATTATAAAGCTATGACGGAACACTAGTGAACATGTGCAAATCCTAGCACTCGTGTTCCGCTACGATACATCTATACTATGTTTGCCAAACGTTTATATACATGGCAGATACACCGGCCACTTTAATGATGGGATGAGTGATTTGCATATGACCGGTTCAGCTGGAGTTGTGAGTTGAAACAGGAGTTGCAGAAGTTGTCTCCCATATCCCGAGTACATCTGCATACGTTTTCGCTCGCTTTAATAGAAAAATCAAACTTTCAGTTCAGTGATATTTAATGCCCTGTATTTTTAAAATAGACCGTTTTGATGCAGAATTGTGTCTCGTTAATATGGGCACCACGATATGTATGAGGTATTTGTTTGATCTGGAATTTGATATTCCTATGAAGTAGGCTCTCATTTGCAAATTGCCCGGTAATGAGTGAATGAGTGAGTCAGTCCATCCGAATCCTTTCGTCGGCAAAATAAGGAGAACCGTTGACATTAGAACCTTGATTTTTGGCATGAAAGTGCATTAGGGGACTGTTACCAGCAAGTTCTGAGCTGACATACTTTTGATGAAAATTTCTGACCATTTCTGATGAAAATCACTGCTGATTCTGACTTGGGCAGTGCCCATCTTAATATAGGCATGATTTCGACTGGGGGGGGGGGGATTTCCAGGAGTTCAGTTCGCGTCGGAGTCCTGTGACGTTAGTCACACTGCCATGTGTTGGAGATCATTTTCTTATCTTGTAAAGATATTTTTCGTAAAAAGTTAGATTGTGTGTTATGGTACATAAAAATGGAAAAAGTTTACATGTGTTTATAATCATCCGTGCATCCTAAATATCAACAGTTAATATTCCATGACCGAATTTTCAGCTTGCGGGAACAATATTATCTCAAAATGTTGACACAAAGAGAGAATGCATCTACGAGTTTAAATGTGACCACCGTGGTGTTACACCAATAGGTGTGAACCCTAATGGCATTTTATCCCTTTTTCAGTCACGTGACGATTAGTGCATTCATTCCCCTACATGACAGGTTATCAATTGTCCTGAAATCTAGCTGCATCGTTTGTGTAACACGACGCTAATTGTCAACGTACAGAAATGTGATGCAAGGCGTAAAGTCCTATATGTAACTCGATAGGCCAAATTAAAGCTTGCTGTGCCAGGTCCAGGGACCTCGCGTCCCCAATTAAATCGGTGTGTTACAGGAGGGAGGTGACAGGGCAATTGAATTGTATTGCGATCCCCATCTGTCATTTGATCGTCATGGGATAGAAGTGGGATACATAACAGGCAACGATTTGGGGTAAGACTCACGAAATATAATTGACAAAGGATCTGCTGCAAGTTGTGTTTCAATGGGAGGTCTTACAAGCCAATCTTAATCTGTAAAGGCCACGAGTGCATTCAAATCTGTCCTTTTACTCTACGAAATCAAAGGCTTCGCGTATTTGGAACGCCTTACCTCTTGATTTGAAGTCATGTGTATCCCAGTCCCTTTTCAAACGCCGTTTGAAACTCCATCTATATAACACTGTCTATTGTTTACCAATAATAATTTGAAGTTGCATTCAATATGTTATTCGTCTTTCATCGACATTGTACATAATTCCATTGCTGTATACATGTGACAATTCCCTCTTTTATGTAAAATCGTTATTTACTTAGGCTACCGAGCTCCAACGGCATATTCTCTTTATTTGTCAATTATATTATAACAAGAGCTCAGCAGTGCGACGCAGTCTATTCACCACTATATCATTTAATCCATAAATTCTGACTACATCAATCGCTTCCTGCCAATATATTGTATTTCTTACCATTTGGGATATAACAAACCCTCTGGGGTTTTATTCCCGCCATTCTCAGTTTTATACATATATATATACATATTGTACATACTGTATGGTGATTAAACATTCATTCATTCATTCACACCAAAGCCTTACCACATAACTGTACTCCCAAAGTGCGTAAAGTACCTTTACACGTGCAAATCCCGTTGCAAGGATGAAGAATCAAGAAAAAGAATTCCTCGTGTGAGACATGGAACCAGTATGTAAGTCAGATACCGCCTGCTAGGTCGGCGTCCAAGCCAAATGAACACTCATCCGTGCGATGAGTACCTCGACCGCTCGCACGGGCTCGAGTGGACTATTACTATTCACTCGACACGACCTCGGATATTGTCGGATATTAGTACCTCGTGGCGCACTGCTAGGAATCCATATTGGCATCCATGTTGAAAGCAGCACCGTATCACGCGGAAACTCCGAACATCGCATGCCAGCTGTTTGACTTCCGTTGCCAAGGAGATCAACACTCCGATAATTTTGACAAATATTAATATTTATTCATATTATTAATAGGTGCACATTCTCAAAGTATGCTCAGGGAGTCTATACAAAATGCACAGAGGATTTTCTCAGGTAATATTTCTGTCTAATCTATCTTCGTACCCAAATCATTTTCTATGCTCACTCTTCGAAGTCTGGTGTATCTATAGTAAAACTGAGTTCTGTACGTAGATGATATATTAGAGTAGGGTCAGATATAGAATTCCAGATTATGCAAAAATAAGTCTGGTGACCCCATAATGTTATCTTTGAATTTGAATGCTGGGAGTTTACCCGAGCTCATGCCGAGATATATAATATAACGAAATGTCGGAAATCTCCTTAACTGGCGCAAAAAATAAAACTGGGTTAAGAGAAGTCCATTATTATTGGCACAATACGCCTGTTGTTTGCATTCGACATACACCGAGTTTGTTAAAAAACAGGAAGCAAAACTTTGAAAGCAGTAGATATATACAGATTTGTTCGCGCCTATATAAATGCTTGCCGGGTTGAGAGAACCCCGAAAAACTTACACAACGACTATAATTCTGGAGAGATTTGAATTGGTGAAAGGGGTCAAATCATAACAATCGTATGGTATATTTTATCAGGCTATACATTGTAAGGAAAAAATATGTTACGAAAATAAGGCTGATCATACAGCTGACGAGAGAATGATGTGCGGGACGCCTGAATCTGCTCTATCTGATTATTTTCTTCCGCGATGAAATTCACCTTTGTGAGTTTGAAGTGGGCATGCTCTAATCTCCCTGTGTCCGTTCTGACTGGTAGAGCCATATACTCCAGTTTAATTATGTTATGAAAAATGGTGATCGAAGTGCAGGTGAATTATACTTGCCAAGCTTGGGCCAAGCTTGAATCGCATAACGACTTTTAGAAACTCGCCACTCGCCGCGCGCTGGAGACCTCTCAGGCGCGTGGCGAGTGGCGAATTTATCCCTCCTCTCAACATGTAAAAAGTCACCACGAAAGAGAAAATGCAGCTAATTTGATCCTATCTTTTAACATGGCAAAACTCGCCACTCACCATGTGCCGGATACACCGGCGCGCTGCGACTGGCGAGTTTTGTCATCCGGAATTTTCCCGAATTTTTCTTAAGTGCGCATGTTGATTGATCCTCCATACCCCTAGCTTCCAAAGCTGGAAGTTCTCAAATACCGTTCCTAGTCTGAAACTTTCTTTATTCTTGTTGCGATGCAATGTTTTAGTCCGAATTATAAAATACGAGATGTGTTCTGAAGATTTAAACTCTATAGTTTATGAATAGATAAATATATCTGATAATCAATACAGATTGGCAATAATCAATTATAGAATTCACAGATGATCGTTTTCAGTGTATAATACATATATGCATGTTACACATGTACTAAGGTCAGAGCGTGTTTCGGCTGCTGGATGTTTGACCGAATAATAAAGGTCGGGATTTCTGTCAATGCATGTTCTAAAAGCGAACATTAAATACGTTTCATCAAACAGGATTCAGTGTTTGACTTTTAATTCAGGGTTGTGTTCACAGTGTATAGACTAATTAAATATTCTCAAAAACACGTGGGCTCTTGAAAAGGAACAAGTCACATGACAATGATGATAAGTGTTTGGTTCAAGTGTCTTGTTTGTTTAGCAGTATCACAGTACTGAATCGACAGGGATGATTAGAGGCGAAGGCAGCAGCACAATTTTGTCGTGTTACAGTCATCTGTAAGAGAGATGACGTCTGCTTGTAGCCAGATAATTGGCAGCAATGCTAAAATGAGGCAACAGATGATTGTATGTAAAATATGGCGACAGTCCAATGTAGCTAGCATTTCTTGAGGCAGCAGTGCATTTGGCGATTTATTGGATCCTATCATGGTCAGTTCGAGATGACCGTATTTTAGGCCAACAATGGATTGCTACTTGATCCTTGTGTAATACAGTGGACTGCTGCAGAACCAGACAGACACAAAACAAACACATATTCATTCATATTTTGTATTAAATATGCATGAAGTGAATGGAAATTGAGAGATAATTGGATTAGTGATATTTCCAACAAGAAGTAAGTTCCCAAGTGCTCGTTATGTACAATTTAATCCATGTTTCGTCATAATCGTCCTGTTTGGTCAAAACATTTTTTCCATGGTACTACACATATAATGAACTGCTGCTCACATAGATCAACTGGAACAACCCCACAAACAGTTTAAAATCTTTGTTCAGTTATAATAATAATAACCCGACATTTGGTGTAGATACAGTATGATATATCTGGTGATCAAAAAATGACTGGACAACCACAACCAAACCTCTCATTCACAGACTGAGAATATCTCTCGGATAACGATGCAGACGTCTGGTTTAAATCATGCTGCGCTTGAAAATGAAAATGGCCGAATGACCTCTAATCATCAGTTGTACGTCAAATGTACTTCTGCCTTGTCATCCTTGTCGATCCAGTACTGTGAGTATATAAGAGTAATAAACCTGTTTGTCTTTAGAATTCAGATCTGTTTCTCCCTTGAACATAGACTATTCATTGTTATAGAGTCTTGACGTGGTGGCTTATGGAATTGCTTCGTATATTAAATTTTCTACCACGATCGACGTCTCCGGTAAATAAAACAACAGTTTACCTTATACCAGTGTCTGGAAAATCTTAGAGACAACTTTGAGGTACGAGCTTAGAAGCGTTTCCTTAATCGGGGTTTTATGGAGGTCATTTCCTTGGGGTTGAAAAACGTAACAAGCCCAATACATCACACAACTCGTAGAAAAGTCCATATTGGCGAGCTTGCCAGGGTTAAAAAAAAACAAAACAAAACAACAACAGAAGAAAACAAGGATGAAGACCAGGGAAATGATGGTAAGAATACCGGAGATACAACGACAGATATGGTGGATGAACCGCTAAGAGTTCATGAGCTGCAGGCACTGGCACAGTGTGTCTCATCACTGATCAATTCTGTCCGTAAAGATCATGAAGCTAGCGAGAATCAACGACTCCAACGTCCGCGCTTGCGTGACCACGTATCTACCACAAGACAGTACGATAGACTCATTCCCACGGTGGTACGGGAATGGCTGGATGAATGCCAGTTGCTATACAGGATTTACAGGAACCAGGACGTACCAGGAAGACCGGTGTACACATTAACGTGGACCACGCTCGGAGGCCTTCATCGAAGAAGTTATCTCGGAAGATTATTCTTAATAAACGTGAGGGTAATATGAATGATGCTGTGAAATATATGGAATTACAACACATATAAGGGAAGTGGGAAGAGGTGCCGACATACTGACAGAGTCACATGACTTCACAGTATAGTCTGCTGGTTAACCCATTCTAAAGCACATACCAAGAATCTAACGATTCGTGATATGTGTTGTATCTCAGGTACGCTTTTATTGTACATGTTCATGTGGCAACTTGGATGATATGACCACACGGCCCCTAACACCGGCATAAGCGGTATTAGATACAAATCTAGAGAGCTATGATGGAAATGCTCTGACAACTCGTATATTGGTCATTGGTGAGCTGTTTCGCTGTGACAACTCGTACACTGGAGATTGGTGAGCTGTGTCGTCGTCAGATGAAAATGACGGCATTTAACACAAAAGACTAATCTGTAAGGCCCGATGTCGACCCAGCATCAACATCCCACAAATGCCAACATATATCAAAGACCAAAAGGTCTGTACAGGGTGCGGGAAGAACAGACGTCATGTCTTGAACTATTATCCACATTGAACTTAGATGAGCCAGTTCGTATGGAGATATATTCATCTCAAACCCCCATTGAACTCTACCCGGAAGAGATACACGAAACAAACAGTGCTGTATCAAAAAAGTCTGTTACCAATTTCTGAACGCTTGCCCCGTACCTATTGTGCCAAAGATGTACCATGAATGTGTTTTGGTATCAGATGCGTTACATCTGGGACGAGCTCAACTTTGTTATCCGCAAGGTCGAATGAGATGGTACAAACATAACTATCGTCTGGTTTCATCCCGTTTAAGAGGAGGGGTTGACGCCACTGGAGGTGTGAGAGGAACGACGGGAGTTTAGACATCGTGCCTACAGCATACCATCGCCATCGATGAAACAGCATGCTGTGAAGGGTCAGATAAAGCAGATGTTACAGGCAGCTGTGATTCGCTCATCCTCATCAGATTGGGCGTCACCTATTACACTTGTGCCAAAGAACGATGGTTCTACCAGGTTCTGCATTGACTTCCGGAAACTGAATTCTGTAACTAGGAAAGATAGCGACAATTTACCTTTTATTTAAGACATTTTTGACTCTCTGCGAGGTGCTTTTTTTTTACAACATTGGACCTTAAGTCCGGATATGTTCAGATATCTGGCAATTAAATTGACCGTTCATTGAGAACGCAGGATATGCCGTCATATATGCGTTACAAAAGCTGAGACTCTACCTCTATGGTGCAGACTTTTTGTTTACACTGACTACAAACCTTTCAAAAGTCTGTTCATTGGTGAGGTCAGAAACACGAAAGTCTAGCGTTGGGCAGTTTTGATGGCTGAATATGGTTGCAAAATTGAGTATATGAAAGGCAGTCGGAATATTCGGGCTGGTATTTTGTCACGACCTTTGACACGGAAGATTGCATTATCCCGGATATATCGGAAGGTGCGTTACCAGACGCATCACTTACTGTGTATGACATTGATCTAGATGATCTTCGTAAACAGCAACAGAAAGAGTTTACAATCTCTTTAATCTTTCCACTGATGAGCATACAGTGCATAACAGGGTTTTGTATTCCACCAGATGTCTTTCGGCTTTAGATGCAAATTACCCTAGAGTTCTCTTACCATCAATATTTCGCAGCCAGGTGGTATACCAGGCACATGCACGGGCAGGTCACCAAGGTCTTCATAAGACCCTATGTTTAGTTCGGGATTAAATATGATATGCCGGTAGGTCTGTCTTTAGTTTCCTTCAAATCCAGAGAACGTGGATAAATATACACTGTGTCATTTATATAGCGATTATTCGCTGCGACAAGATCGTCTATATAGCGTTTGGTGAATGAGAAGGAACCGACTTTGAATTGATCGGTTTTTAAAAGCGACTGCATATAGTCATATTCATAAAAGAATAGATATAGGTCAGTCAACGGGTGCACAATTAGTACCCATTGGAATACCTATATGCTATTGATATATTTTTAATGAGAAATTCAAGAATCTCTATCAACAAAGAAACACCCCATGAATTATATCCCTTGTATGTAGTAGAGCTAAAGAATGCTTCATGGATTCTGACATTAATATATCTGCGATCAGTTTTCTTGAACACAGATACTATTAATGAACTTAGACGGTCAGTAAGTTCCTGATGAGGGATTGTAGTATAGAGAGTCGAGAAATCCCATGATGGATACATGTCTGTACGGTATGTGACCTTTAGCATCAAGTTCTTCCGTAAGACATATTGAGTTTTTCAATATCCACATACATTCAACGCCAACGAGTTTTTAGAAATAGTAGCACAATACCTTTCCCAAAATGCTTTTACCCCATTAAGGGCCCTCGTCAACAGGGGTGAAAGAAGCTTGGTGGTGCAACTTCTAGACCCAGCTATGAATCTAGCTTTTTATGGTGATTTATGCATTTTGGCAGCCCAGTATACTTTTGGTATGTCGTTATGATTGGTTGGAAGAAAAATACCTCTTCCTTGAGAAACGTTTTGTGATGATATGTTTACACTCAATTCCTTAACCAGCATCTGGTAATAGTAATATTTACATATGAATATTATATTATTTGAAGCGTTGTCTGCTGGGATTATGACGAATTTATTCTGGAGATTTGCTAGAACTTCTTGCGAACTGAGGTTTCTCTGTTTTTGTTTTGCTTGGGGAAGGGTATTTCTGTCAATATGGCAGATTGTTTCAACGACATTGCTCATGGTGAGGTCCAGCCAGTCAGCGAGTACATTAGGTTCAACTTTTTCTCGCTTAGACCAATAAATAACGTACTGTTCCAATGCAGACAGGACTAACTTCTGGTCAGATTAATTCTTCCCGGCTCTCTATATTTAGGTCCTTCATCAGTGAGTGTTCTTAGGTCCTTGTCATTCACTATATCAAGGTTACCAGTCACAATATGTTGGCATGGTTTATAGATAAAGTCCGACGATTCGCAATCACAACTATAGCCTCCCGACGTGCATACGTTCTAGTCATTAGAGTAATTGAATATTTTGGTGGCTATAGATTTAGTATACTTAAATGAAATGCAAGGTGGTTCTGTGAACTTAAAATAGTTTGGTACAGCGCTGCGCACCTCTGGATCATTCTGCATTCGAGGTAAATTAATAATGTGTAGTTGAGTTTCAAGAAAAGCCGATCTTGGGATGTTTCGATTATGTTCACTGGACGATACAACAGAAAATACGCTATATCTTATCATATTTTAGTGATTGTGGGTGGCAGACAACGCCGTATCATTCGCAAACGAATGGAAGGACTGACCAAACTATTCAGAGCAACCTTCAGAAATTAGTCAATAATCAATCACGGCATTGGAAGAGTGAATTGAATTGTGCTTTGATGCTTTACCCACCTTTCTACTTGACATGCGGACGACGCGCACGACTTCCGCTATCATTGAATGTAGATGATTCTCAATATTTAAGTGATCGACCTAGGCACTTTAGTAACGCAATGCAGCGCACTCGAGTTGAAACGGTAAGATCTCGCAAGTATCATCGAGAACAGAGGTAATCGCCGAGCTCGTGATTGTGAGTTTCCAGCGGGTGATACAGTTGCTGTTAAAGCTGATGAATGAATTAAGCTCACAGCTCATTATGATCCACAGTACGAAATCTTCAAGATTAACGGTCCTGTGGCAAATATTCCTCATCAACTGTCCGGTAAAACTAGAGTTGTGAATTTTGGCAAACTCCGTGTAGTTGATTCTCAAATTGTGTGGGAGAGTGTGAGGTCACGTCCTAAAGTGATCCAAGTTTAGGCACTCAACAACACTTGCAAAGGGTCGAACGGCAGCTAAATGTAGCCGTCTCTTCGCCTCATGAGCATGTCAGTGTGCCTATCTTGAAGGATGACAGGCAGTTGCCATCTTCTCCCCCTTCCCATTACAGCTCGATTCTGAATCTGTCAATCAGATGTCCACTCTGCGTCATGTTGATCTTGACGGCCAACCTCTGATGTTGATATGCCGGAAGGGCCAGTCAATGAGGAGAACGCCTCAGATCATAATGATATGGATATGGCACCTCATGGCTATTACATATGCAGGCGCAGACACCGTCTGCTGTCTCCCGTCGCAAAAAGGTCACACTCATACTTTTCGCTATCAGTGGCTATCGCTATATTCATGTTTGTACCAGTGCTGTTTCTCAAAATTCAACTAAAATGCGGTCACTAAGTTTATTTAAACGTTTTGCAGTGCACGGAATAAACCTTAAACTTTTCGGTACGGGGGATGTGTGAATATGATGTGATATTATAGAGATGTATCAAGGTATTTTACGCTTAACCGACCGTTTTGGATTCTTGTCTATTCTGAAGTCAATGTCAATTCATGGATCTATGGTATTATTGCAGTTTTCACTTTTTCATTTATTCTTTTTCTGGAGTTTATTTTGTATTGTTTTGAGAGATAATAATTGACTTGCGGTAGTGGAGAAATGTAAAATATGAGATTTAAACTCTGTTCTGTGTTCTGAGGATAAATGTATTTGACAATCATTACAGATTGGCAATAATCAATTATAGAATTGACAGATGATCGTTTTCAGTATACAGTACATATATACATGTTAGAGATGTACTACGGGCAGAGAGCGTTTGGGGTACAGGATGTTTGACCGAATAACAAAGGTCAGGTTTCCCATCAATGCATGTTCTAAAAGTAAGCATACAATTTGTTTCCTCAAACAGGATTCAGTGTTTGACTTTTAATTAAGGGATGAGCTCAACTGTGTATAGACTAATTAAATATTCACAAAAGCGCTTGGGCTCTTGAAAAGGAACAGGTCGAATGATAATGATGGTAATGACGGTCGACCAATAATCCTTGCCCCTGTTGAGCCAGTATAGTTCAATAGAAATCGATGGTCAACAATGCATTTCTAGAAGCATTGTTTTAGTCCGAAGCTTGACCATGACATTCGATAATAAATTTATTTCCTTCACCCTAACAGTGTTTTAGTCTGGAGCAAAACATTTGTCCTGGTCGATAATGACGATCGACAATAAATTTCTCGACTCTACTCTCGCAGTGTTTAATCTGAAGGAAAACATTGCTTCTTGTTGACAATAAATTTCTTGACCTTTGCAGTGTTTCCGTCCGAAGGTCTTTTCCAAATCATCTTTTCAAATATACATCCTAGCTTGTATCTCTGTTCATAAGTTCAGTTATTCCTCAACATTTGCTAAAACAAGAAATACTAATACAGTACAGCCCAGAAATAACTTCACATCTTCACTAAAACACGCATTCGTCGAGATTCAAACACGACAGCGAATTTAAAGCAGCTCATAAGCTGAATAGGACCCCAATCATAAAAATGGAGCCGCGTTCTTGTTTTCACGGTCAAGTCCATAAATTTGTATGTCCAGGTTAATTAGATTAAATTGCGACATAATATAGCTAGAGTTGTAAGAAAGCGATGTCTCTCATCAGATTTGAGACAGAAACTTTGAATGTCGAATTTGAAAACCACGTGACCCAAGGTTGCCTGGCTCACTTCCAGCTAGTCCAACTACAAACTGTTGTTGATGTTCGTTCACCAAGACTAATTACAGTTTCTCGGAAACTTCCACTTGATCGATCCCCTCCTGCTTAGTAATTCACAGAGTTCTTATATCTGGACGTGTGGAAACCATGATATACTGGCACCGGGTAGTATATTATATTAGATTTCTACATATTAGTCTATTGATTCTGACAATAATTTACACCCACGTCTGTTGTTGGCGGAAATGGATACCCTATCACGCTTGTAGACTACAGCGAATTTGTGATCGACCAATCGATATTTGAATAGAATTTAACATGTTGACCTCCTTTAATGCAGGACTTTAGCATGTTTTCATGCTTAAAACTAAAGTGTTGAAATTTACTGGTAACGTGTTGAAATAACCCTTCAAGTGTGTCCAAAAGGGACAACACTTAGAGAGCAGTCCCTGTGGACACACTGAAAGGGTTATTTCAACACTTTGCGAGTAAGTTTCAACACTTTAGTTTTAAGCGTGTAGTTGATTGGTTCGATTTACTGACCAAGTGTCCCAGTGGATATTTGCTTTACAACGAAAAAAAAAAAAAGATATGAGAAAATAGGTATTCAAATATTCGTGCCAGCTCTAATACCATTTGCATTTGCCTTCCTATGTTTATTTATTGTTCAACATTTGTTTAACCAAAAAATACTATGGATTTCGTGAGAGAATGCAATTATATGTCTGATGGCATACACAGGAAGCTAAAGTTCATTATTTAGAATTCTCACTACATATATGTAAATATATTAAATCGTTCCAGTTACCTTTTAAAATTTAGTTTAGAGTATCTACACTCCGAAGTTTTGTTATTGTTCAATCCACTTTTCGTTATCTTTAATAGTATCTCTAGATGGTATTTTCAGACCCGTAAACCAGGATATAGGTTTTTTGAGGTATTTTGTCTACAGTGAGCGACTAGTGCTAATCCAGCTCACTGTGAGATTGTCTAATAAATTGTTTCAAATATATAATGTGGATATTTGATAATTGAATAACTAAAACCCATTAATATCACAGATAAGGCCGATCCCCATCTTTCCCCACCCAATTAGAGAGAGATCTATAGAAATCTCGGCATATCGTGTAATGATTCGGCATTAGTCAATCACTGCTATATGAAGATACTTCGCAGTCTGTACATATATAATTATACTGTGAGAGTTTACTGTGTTTATCCGGTGCTTGTCGAGTGGCAAGTTTTAACAGGTTTAAGCCTAAGACCAAATTCGCTGAAGCGTTTTAAATGTTAAACGATATAGGACCTTTTTTAAAATAGTTTTTATTTTTTTTATTGGGGATTTTCTTCAGCTTGCGCCTAGTTTCTACAAACAGATCTTAGTTTATCACATAATTTCTTCAGATTTCTGTCATTCCTAGTAACGCCATCATCAAAAAAAAAAAAAAAAAAAAATCTTGGAAACATTTACACAGCGAAGTAAAGCTTTTAAACCGCTGTGGAAACCTTTCAACTGCGGTGTAAAGGCTTACTATGCGGTTTAAATGGTTTAAAGGTAAAACTCCGCGGTGTAAACGTTTCCAAGAGTGTTCGTTTTGTTTCAGTACATTTATGACATTTATGACGTTGCCTAAGAATGACAGAAATCTAGAGAAATTATGTGTTGAACAAGAAAATGTTTGTAGAAAGCAGTCGGAAAAAATAAAGAAAACCCCTGAAAACTATTTAAAAAATCGATGCCCCCTATGGGCCACTGTATAGGACAAAGTCGCCACTCTGGCATGTCGCGAGTGACGATTTGACACGTGACGCAAACTTGACCCACATAGAACACTATTGAGTCTCGTTATCCAGGTACATACTTCCTGGTACATACTTTCATATGTATGAAAGACCATAAATCCCTCTTTCATTGAGTTTTAAGCGTTCAAACTTTTTAAACGTTTAGAAATTGTGAACGTTTAAAAAGTTTAAACATTTAAACTCGCACCAACCAATCAGATGTCATGAATTGACATTTGAAAGACGTTTCCTGTCAAAAAGCAAACGTTTCCTGTTGTAACACCCAATACTGTAGACGTTTCCTGTCAAAAGGCAAAGGTTTCCGGTAGTAATATTCCAGACTTTTACCGGTGTAAGGGAAAACGTTTCCGGTTATGATCGTCCAATCAATTTTTTTTATTTGTGCAGCGTATATTCAAACTTCAACAGCAAAACGTGTGAATGTCCTCCGGCAAAACGTTTCCTGTATGTAATCTGCTTTAACTAATCAAAATAACCCTTACAAATATTCGCGCATATATTATATATTCCCAACATGGCGCACACAGCTGAGCAATCTTCCGTCTGACTGATGGCTCTTTCGAATCGGGTTCTGATCGACTACAGCCGACTCGATCTGTTGCTAATGGGCATGATGGGCAAACAGGAAACGTTTGCTTTTTGATAGGAAAGCAGTCGTTTAAGGGAAAACTTTTCCGGTTATGATCGTCCAATCATTTTTTTTATTTGTGCCGCGTATATTCAAACCTCAACATCAAAACGAATGTCCCCTGACAAAACGTTTCCGGTATGTAGTCTGTTTTAACCAATCAAAATAACCCTTACAAATATTCACGCATATAATTTATATTCCCAACATGGCGCACACAGCGTATGTTTTTTTGAGGACATTCAATCCACATTTTCCTCCTGTGTGATGCAACTTGAACTGTGCCAGGCAGCTTATCTTTGCTGATGGACAAACGTTCAATCGGTCCGCCGTCCGCCATCATGTCCCGCGCAAATTATTCCGGTGCCAAAGAGACTCTAATTTGTAAGGACGGTGTTGATTGGTTGAAATAGACTACATAACGTTTAAAAGAGGGATTTATGGCGCGAGCGGCCTTTCATACTATAGCCCCCAGCAAACGTTCTCATGGCATCAGATTGTGCACCTACTACTGTCAGATATGGACATTTGGGAGGTTACAAACTCTGACAAAGGGACAATGCCAACCTCCAAACAGGGTTATCTCCCCTTCTGTCGGTTGATCGCAGGAGGGGAGAATACCTTGTTTCGAGGTTGGGACAATACTAGCAAACTTTTGATAGCTGCTCGAAGCCTCAGGTATTTCGCTTGATTATAAAACTAAAACTTCAAAAGAAATGTTATTTACCAGGAAGCCTGACACCTGATTAAAGATTGCACCTTATCACAGGACTTTGAAACGGTATCAGGTCAATTAGGTTGGTAATCTCTCCATGTAGATATAGTCAAACAACATGACCAATGGATATGGAAAGTGAAAGTTATGTAAAGCTTGCAGGTCTAGAAATAAATAGTCCACATAGTGCAATAGCATATCAGGTCGGATATGATGCAATATCCGACTGAACATACGTTTTTGAGCATGTTTGCATAATCGTCAAGGCAGCCTCTTGAACATCAGTGACAGAAGTTCTTAACAGGTAAATATTGGCCTACTTTTGTCTTCGGGGTGCTGGACTGAATTCAGACTCCTATATCCAGTTGGAAATGAAGTCTGAGGTTGATGTGTTTTTAGCCCACCATCACCAGATGGTGGGCTGTTCAAATCACTTTTCGTCCGTGGTCCGTCGTCCGTCCGTCGTCCGTCAGTCAGTCAGTCCGTCCGTAAACAATTCTTGTTACCGCGATTTCTCAGGAACTACTGCATGGATCTTTTTCAAATTTGGTACACAGGTTCCCCTTGGGGTCTAGTTGTGCAAGAAAGCTTTTCTGGTCCGATTCGAAAATCCAATATGACCACCAGGCAGCCATCTTGGATTTTCCCATGAAACATTGTTACCGCGATTTCTCAGGAACTACTGCATGGATCTTTTTCAAATTTGGTACACAGGTTCCCCTTGGGGACTAGTTGTACAAGAAACCTTTCCTGGTCTGATTCGAAAATCCAATATGGCCACCAAGCAGCCATCTTGGATTTCCCCAAGAAACTTTATCATCATTTCTCAGGAAGTACTGCATGGATCTTTCTCAAATTTGATACACAGGTTCACCTTATGATCTAGTTGTGCAAGATACCTTTTTCGGTTCAAATTGAAAATCCAATATGGCCACCAGGCGGCCATCTTAGATTTGCCCATGAAAATTTGTTGTCGTGATTTCTCAGGAAGTACAGCCTGGATCTTTCTCAAATGTGGAAGACAGGTTGCCCTTGTGGTCCAGTTGTGCAACATACCTTTCTGGTCCGATTCCTAAATCCAATATGTCCATCAGGCGGCCATCTTGGATTTCCCCATGAAACTTTGTTATTGCGATTTCTCAGGAACTACTGCATGGATCTTTATCAAATTTGGTACACAGGTTGCCCTTGTCACCTAGTTGTGCGAGATACTTTTACTGGTCCGATTTGAAAATCCAATATGGCCACCAGGCACCCATGTTGGATTTCGCAATAAAACTTTGTTATAGTGATTTCTCAAGAAGTACTGCATGGATCTTCCTCAAATTTGGTACACAGATTCCCCTTGTGGCCCAGTTGTGCAAGATACCTTTTTTGGTCCGATTCGAAAATCCAATATGGCTGCCAGGTGGCCATCTTGAATTTCCCCTTGAAACACTGTTATCTTGAATTCTCAGGAAATATTTCATGGATCTTTCTGAAATTTGGTACACAGGTCCCACATGGGGCCTAGTTGTGCAAGATACCTTTTCCGGTCCGATTCGAAAATCCAATTAATACGGTATTCCCGAGTTGTTACGCTACATGACAAGAGTCGATGGATCAAACGGTGGGGCATATTCTATATATTGACTATAGAGAATATCCATATATTCACCTTCCATATCAAGGAGTTAAAATAATTCGGAATTAAAATGTATTTCGTCAAATTTTAAATCAGTTTTCTTTAGTCCATGCAGTTGCAAGTGAACTGCCCCACCCTTTCATCTGCCGGCAGGTCAGCTACATGAAGGGACGTCACTCTTGTGACACAATGTCACAACTCGACAACTGTAAACTACTGCATGTTTCGATCCAAGGGAAATAATCAAGATTCAGACATTTTCAAATTCGAAGTTTCAACATTACTGCGCGGACCGGATCCCTTCAGTATTAAGTATTGTACCATCTTACTATTTTCTAGCATGGTATCTTAAAAGAGATATCTCAAACTAGTCCAGTAAACAAAACAGAATTAGCATTCGTTCCAAATTATAAAATCTTAAGTATGCCAAAGTGTCAAAGAGATTTTTCTTCGCTTCCAGTGCAAAAAATAAAAATAAAATAAAAATATTACAAAACGAAGACGAAGGATCCTCCGTACATGTACATTCACTTTCAGACTAACTTTGCTCATTTCTCTTGTACTATAACAACCGACATGAGTTCAGTTTCTAGAAATCTTGAAACTCTGGAAACTTAGAAAGATTATATCTTGGTGTTTTCCAGTGTCGCTTTTTCGATCTTTTTCGCTCAGATTCGAAATTCTGTAAACAAAATTACAACTCAATCGTCTTAGTAACAATGGACAAAAAGATCCTCTTGTCATTAGCTTACAATTATCGGATAATGGTGGGCGCCAAGATCCTTCAGGATCTCTCGTTTTTAATGTTTTAGCAGCGTTGGCGTTCACGGGATATGTTCAAGGCGACATCACTGAAATTTTAACACACGGCCTCATTCTCGCTGCTAGTGAACTTTGTTCAGACAGCGGAAATGATTATCCGTCAATCGGAGTGCCGGTTTGTCATTGTCCCCCGCCGCAACGCGGCCGGGGGGCTTTAACATGGTTCTTGCTTCTATGTGTCCGTGGATGTCCGTGCATGTCCGTGGATGTCCGTGCATGTCTGTTTAAATGATTTACTTCCTAAGGCTTTGTCGGATTCTTCCGAAATTCGGCATACGCATTCCTTGCGACAAGACGGCAGTCGGTATCGCATTTCAGCAACATCTGTCTGAAGGTGGCGCCACTGGATCAAAATGGATCTTGCTCCTTTGTGTCCGTGGATGTCACTTGCAAGCGATAACTTCCAAACGCTTTCTTGGATTCTTCCGAAATTCGGCATACGCATTCCTTGTGAGAAGACGCGGTTGCGTACTGGATTTCAGTAACATTTGCCTGAAGGTGGCGCCACTGAGTTTCGCTTCTTCGTGTCCGTTCCAGTTAAAATGGGTCTTGCTCTCTTTGTGTCTGTGGTTGTCTGTTAAAATTCTTCACAGTCGATAACTTCCAAAAGCTTTGTTGGATTCCTTCGAAATTCAGCATATACACTCTTTGTGACCAGACGTGGCGCTACTGGATCTTGTTCTAATTTTCTGTGCATGTCCGTGGTTTCCATTCAAATTCCTCACAAGCGATAACTTCCAATGCTTTGTCTAATAATTAGGCATCCCTAAATGCGTTTGTCAATTTTTCTTCTTTCTTCCGCTTCTCGCTATTAGTTTTGAATTTCATGTCGCTTTAAATTAAGGACACCATTTTCTTAAATTTGCTGTCCAGCTCCTACTCCACATCACCTGATTTACACTAAAGCTTTTGCAGGAACCATATTTTATTTCAGAAGTATAATATGAAATAACTGACGGGAGAATCCCCGCAGTACCGAACCCGTGTTAGTTTTGAATTTCGTGTCGCCTTAAATGAAGGACAATATTTCCTTCAATTTTGCTATGAAATCATTCTATTCCACATCATCTGTTTTTTTTTTAATTTCGTGTCATGCTATCAAATAATTGTAATCCACATCATATGATTTACCCTAAAGCTTTTGCACGAACCATATTTTATTTCAGATGTATACCATGAAATACCGAACCTGTTTTTTTTTGGTTGAATTTCGTGTCATCTTAATTGAAGGACAACATTTCCTTCAATTTTGCTATCAAATAATTGTATCTCACATCATCTGATTTACCCTAAAGCTTCTGCAGAAACCATTTGTGTCCACACGTGTAACCTACTATATAGTTCCTAAAGTTTGGGTGCACACTGTGCACAAGGTAACTGTTGGACCTTAATGGATTCTTTTAAATTTGGTATGTGGGTACCTACCTTCAAGGCATCTTATGGGGCCATGTTAATGATGTTTTTCCTGAGTTTTATGTTTTTACTTTCTTCACAAATGATGAATGTTTCCTTTACTAAAGATGCAAAAGGCATGCCTCCAATCGTATTCGATCGACTGTATCTAATTTCTTCAATACTTGGCATATGCATTCCTTGTCACAAACTGTTCATTGGTATTGCGTTTCAGAAGGATCTGCCTGTAGGTGGCGCCACTAGGGTTCTTTCCGTTCTTTTTTGCTGCAAGCAATAACTTTGAAACGCTTTGAAATGTAGCTCGAAATTAGGTTTCCGGGCAATAACTTGAGAACTGCTCATCAAATTCTTCCCAAATTAGGCATGCTTATACATTGTACCTTACCGTGAGATGTTGCTTGAGATTGCGTTATCCACTTCTGCTCAGAAAGTGACGCCACCTGATGACAAAATCTGAAATTTGTTTTTGACCAATAACTTGAGAACTGCATGTTCATCGGATTCTTCTCAAATTTAGCATACCTGTACCATGCCAGGCGATGTTGCATGGGATTGCCTTTCACTCACTTGCACTTACAGGTGGCGCCACCTGGTGGCAAAATCCCAAATTTGTTTCCGGGTAATACCATGACCTAAGATATCGCTTGTGATTGCATTTCGCTCACTTGCGCCTATAGGTGGCGCCACCAGGTGTTAAAATCAAAATTTGTTTTCAGCCATTAACTTGAGAACTGCTCATCGGGATCTCCTCAAATTTAGCATGCATGTATCATGCCAGGAGATGTTGCATGGGATTGCCTTTCGCTCACTTTTACTCACAGGTGGTGCCACCTGGTGGTGAAATACCAGATTTGTTTCCTTGTTTCCGGGTAATAACTTGAGAACAGCTCGTCAGATTCTTCTTAAATCTGGTGTGAATGTCGCTTGAGATTGCGTTTCGCCCGCTGGTGGTTACAGGTAGCACCACCTTGTGCCAAATCTAAATTTGATTTCGCTCATCAGATTTTTCTCCAATTTGGTATGCAGAAACGCTTTGAAATGTAGCTCGAAATTAGGTTTCCGGGCAATAACTTGAGAACTGCGCATCAAATTCTTCCCAAATTAGGCATGCTTATACATTGTACCTTACCGTGAGATGTTGCTTGAGATTGCGTTATCCACTTCTGCTCAGAAAGTGACGCCACCTGATGACAAAATCTGAAATTTGTTTTTGACCAATAACTTGAGAACTGCATGTTCATCGGATTCTTCTCAAATTTAGCATACCTGTACCATGCCAGGCGATGTTGCATGGGATTGCCTTTCACTCACTTGCACTTACAGGTGGCGCCACCTGGTGGAAAAATCCCAAATTTGTTTCCGGGTAATACCATGACCTAAGATATCGCTTGTGATTGCATTTCGCTCACTTGCGCCTATAGGTGGCGCCACCAGGTGTTAAAATCAAAATTTGTTTTCAGCCATTAACTTGAGAACTGCTCATCGGGATCTCCTCAAATTTAGCATGCCTGTATCATGCCAAGAGATGTTGCATGGGATTGCCTTTCGCTCACTTTTACTCACAGGTGGTGCCACCTGGTGGTGAAATACCAGATTTGTTTCCTTGTTTCCGGGTAATAACTTGAGAACAGCTCGTCAGATTCTTCTTAAATCTGGTGTGAATGTCGCTTGAGATTGCGTTTCGCCCATTGGTGGTTACAGGTAGCACCACCTTGTGCCAAATCCAAATTTGATTTCGCTCATCAGATTTTTCTCCAATTTGGTATGCAGATACCATGCCATGATATGTCCCTTGGGATTGTATTTCTCCTGCTTCTGCATACTGGTGGCGCCACCGGGTGGAAAAATCTGAAATTTGTTTGTGGCAATAATTTGACAACTGCTCATCGGATTCTTCTCAAATTTGGTATTCATATGCCATAAGATGTCATTTGGGATTGTGTTTCGCACACTTGTGCATACAAATCTAAATTTGGTTTCCGGGCAATAACCGCTTTTCAGATTCTTCCCAAAGTTCGTATGCTGATATGGCATGTCATGAGATGATCCTTGGGATTGCATTTCGCCCACTTGCACCTACAGGTGACGACACCTGGTGGCAAATTTAAAATTTGGTTTCCAGACAATAGGTTGAGAATGCAATCAGCTTCTCGTCAAATTTGGTTTGCAGATAATATGCCTTGAGATGTCACTTGGGGTTGCTTCTCGGTTACATCATTTCCATGCTTCACTGCATGGAAACTGTATTACAGAAGCAAACAAACGTTCAGTCAACCGTTGTGAGTTGATTTTAAAACTTGGGAAGGCAGAAAGACCCTTCCGCATCCAACGCCTATGAAGTAGCAGTTGCCTCCCTCATATATATCCCCCGAGACCAACAATACTAAAACACATTGCTGCCATTTCGGCGGGGGACGTAGCATCCTCTGGCTGCTTGTTTTGAGTAATGGTTCTTTTTTTTCAGTACACATCGATGTATAATGATATGTCTGACTGTAGGATACTGTGCTCGGGCCAATTCCTAGTACATGAACCAGAAATCCTGACTCGCCCCTCTCATTCCTTGCGCGCGTGAAGTATTTCACAACCGCGTACAACATTCCATCAGCTCCACAACGGCGAGGTTAAGTTCCATGGCTCGGACAAATTTTCACCAACATATTGACTTCGGAGAAGAACTGGTGGGAGTCTACGGAACTTTGTCCGCGGCCGTGGGATACTTCACGAGCTCAAGGATTGGATGGGGCGAGCGCCAGAATTTCAGGTCCATGTACTCGAAATTGGCCCGGAACACAGGAAAATCACAGTGGCTTGGTTAGCCGTGGGTGTCTTTGTCGAAGATTTTGTTGTTAATTAAAAACAAAAATGTTTGCATCGAGAATATAATTATTTCTCATCTTCCCATGTACCACAATGACAGTGGATATCATAAAAATGGTATTCTATACAACCGTCACCGATCTACGTATCCCTCCTCTACTATAAGATGTAGTAGGGAAGGTGTATGTAGATCGTTGTAGATCTATATATATTAACAACATCGACGTATATATCGTGCAAAATATACCAACGAATCACTGCGGCTAAATATATTCCTGTGCTATGTTAAGGAAAATCTGTCTGTCCTTAGGAAAATGAAACATACAGAGGTTTCCATAAATATATTAGAACATCTGCCAATTAAGAATTTGTAAGAATTCTCATCCCGCTTATTGTATCCCTATATACATGATATAAGAATGAGATATTAGTATAAGCTATCTTCTGTTCCATTCCCCATTGTATTAACAGAGATGTGACAACATATTTTTTATGGTTTAACTTATAAAACCCTGTAAGCCCTGTCACGTGGGTAATGGAAGGGTTATGTGAAATCATGGCAAAACAAAAATAAATGCCCAGTAAAAAAAGGGAGATAGATATAGAACTGAGGTTCCTGCGTGGAATTGTTTTCTAGGCCTGTGGTAGTGTTCGCGGAATTCTTGCTCCAAGTTAGACTTTATATTATAGGTTTGCGTTGCCCTCGTTTAGAAAAGGGCTACTTCGTCCTCGTGGCTGATACAGTTGCGAGCGGGAGGAAGTTATTGATAATTAGGGAAGTCTTTGGGGGCACCCGGATTCTTTTAAAGCGAGTCGTTGGGCACGGCGATGAAAACGTCAACAAAAATATGTTTTGACTGAATTAATGTTGAATACTATATAGAAGATGAAAGCGAAACCTATTGCAATTATTTAAATTCTTTACGGCTATAAATCTGCGCATACAGTTCACGAAAGAATGATGCACGTTGTCCCTACAATCTGCGCAAGCTGATTATTTTCTTCCGCAATGGAATTAGCTTCGTGACAACGCGGGCAAGCTGTTCTCTAGCTCAGTTCACTAGAACGCCCACCCACATGAATGAACACATAGACGCTAGCATAAAAAAGCGTTATAAATTTATTGATTGAACTAGCCTATATTATACATGCGGAAAATACAAAGAGGGCGACATATAAGTTAAAGACTTCCCGTTGCGCTTAAGCCCTATTTCAGTGGGTATAGAGCAGAGATCTTCGTGTGATTTCCCAGGGAATGAGATTTATCAATGACGTCTGTATGAATATCTTATCTCAAAGGACAGATCATACATATATTTTATGCAATAGAGTGGTGGCATACTGTGAATGGAAGCGCGGCGCACGAGGGTACCTTTATTTACCTGTTTAGGTTTGCGGAACAGAAGGGGTTTTGTATGGTGACTTATTGGTGCCATATTATACAACGTCTAATTTTCTATATGAAACGTAGTATTATCTGTATCTTTTCAAAATTCTCATCAACTGGTCTCTTGAATCACGGCAAATCGACGAGAACCGACTTGCTGTAACGATACCGTTTTCAGTTTGGAAAGGGTAATCACACAGAAAATGCAGAATGAATCACAAGGAAAATAAAAAAAAATCACACGAAAAATGCGGAATCACAATGAAAATCATTTTCTCCGCGGTGGAAATATTTTCTCTGCGGTGGAAATATTTTCTCCGTGGTGGAAATATTTTCTCCGCGGTGAAAACATTTTCTCGGCGGTTGAAATATTTTCTCCGTGGTGGAAATAATTTTCTCTGCAGTGGAAATATTTTCTCCGCGGTGGAAATATTTTCTCCGCGGTGGAAATATTTTCTCCGCGGTTGAAATATTTTCTTTGCGGTGGAAATTTCTCCGCGGTTGAAATATTTTCTCCGCGGTGGAAATAATTTTCTCCGCGGTGGAAATATTTTCTCCTCGGTGGAAATATTTTCTCCGCGGTGGAAATATTTTCTCCGCTGTGGAAATAATTTTCTCCGCGGTGGAAATATTTTCTCCACGGTGAAAATATTTTCTCAGCGGTTGAAATATTTTCTCCGCGGTTGAAACAGTTTCTCCGCGGTGGAAATATTTTCTCCGCTGTGGAAATAATTTTCTCCGCGGTGGAAATACACGTGAGCCTAGCGCTTTTCTGGCCGATAAACAAAATGGTGGATACTCGAAAGCGAGGCTTAGGAAAGTCACATGTATTTCCACCGCAGGGAAAGTTTTTCCACCGCGGAGAAAATGTTTCAACCGCGGAGAAAATGTTTCCACTGCGGAGAAGATGATTTTCGTTGTGATTCCGCATTTTTCGTGTGATTTTCTAATTTTCATTGTGATTCATTCTGCACCAAGTCGGTTCTCGTCGATTTGCCGTTAACATTCAAGAAATGTGAAGATCAATTGATGAGAAAATCGAAAACATACAGATAATACGACGTTTCATATAGAAAATTAGACGCTTTATAATATGGCACCAATTCAATGAAAATTCATTTGGATAAAGAATTTTGGTCGGTGTTAAGTTATTCCGACACGCAGCCCCAACAAGATATTTTATAATACTGACTTCTGTTGAATATAGGGTCTGCCCGTTTTTGCCCCGCAAAATCGACTTATCTGCTGGACCGAAATGTTCGGCAGTTAAATACGCCATTTCCTCCACTCAAATAATGAAACAATCTCGGACTTGGATTCAGTTCTGAACTTTCAGTGGGTAGTTTATTCGAACATACTTACAGCTTTTCTGAACCGAGAAGACAAATTTTCCGCCATGTTTAAATTCTTCAGCCAATGAAAACTCACTACCGCTATATTCTCCACGTTCGGGAACGGTCCAGCAGCTAGAAGATTTTTGCCAGGTTAAACTGGCAGACCCTACATTCAATAGAAATCAGTATTATAAAATATCTTGTAGGGGCTGCGTTTCGGACTAGTTATAAGTATTTTATGTAAAGAGCATCCCGATGACTTGCTGCCATCTTTGAAAACTGTTGACCGTTTCTCTCGTGCACGAAACCCTCTGGTTTTCTTCTAATTTTCATTTATGCATATTTGAAATTGATGCCAGCTGTCGCACGAAACGGTTCTTTCGATTATCGATACCTGGACGACGACTAAATACTGTCTGAATGTCATATCTGATGCCTACACATTAAGAGGACAGATCAAAGAATGGTTGACCCGATGTCAGGATAATGAGATTGGGTGCAGTATCATGCCCACCATAGGGAACATGTGACAATGCTGCAGGCCTATGATAGTAAGAGATACAGACAAGGAATGAAACAACAGTCCAGCAAACGGCCGAATAACCACTAATAAAGCAATTTTCCACCAAAAGTCCACCCAAGCCTTCCTAATATATTAGTTAGTGCTCTCGAACAGTTGTTCCGATCATATCCCGTTCTCACCTAGAGTGTTTGTCGATCTTTTCAAAGTCGTCCACCGAACATTTTACCTAAGACAGCCGCCACTGGTTTGACCTAGAACATTCGCCAGAGGTCGCTGCGTATTCGCTGGACCCTAAAGTGTTAGCCAATCAATTTGTGTTGACAGCGAAAGCGACGATTACGTCCCAAATTAGAGCTAAGATCATGGGGTCAAACCACGCCACCGGAGCTGTTGAAAGTGGCGGCTGTCTCAGGTAAAAGGTTCGGTGGACGACTTTGAAAAGATCGACAAAAACTCGAGCTGAGAACGGGATATGATCGGAACAACTGTTCGTGAGCAATAACTAATGTATTAGGAAGGCTTGGGTGAATTTTTGGTGGCAAAATTGCTTTATTAGTGGTTATTCGGCCGTTTTGCTGGACTCTTGTTTCGTTCCTTGTCTATCTCTTACTATCATAGGCCTGCAGCATTGTCACACGGTTCCTATGATGTCCACCTACTAGACTGTAGTACTCTTTGTTAAATCAAGATATTAACAGACAGTGATAGTGTACTGTTCCAGCTGTCTCCCCTTCAGTGATTGGTCATTCGACCCCGCCATTTTAAAGTTAGACGAGCATTCTCCTTGGATCACTATTTATAGGAGCCACCCCAATCTCCATACAGAACCACGTGACTGTTTCAGTTGACCGATGACATAGCGCGGCCTCGTTTTCGATTTCAAAATCTGGCGTCTAACTGGAAAAATGTTGTTGTTGCTGCATCAGCCGATCATTGACCCTCCGTAGAAGGGTCCAATACTATGGGCTAGACCACCTATGGCATAACGCCAGCCTCCCCACAGCGCATGCTCGATTTCACAGGCTCATTTATCATCCCTGCCTCCAATAGCGGAAGCTTACCTTTACTACGTTGCTATGACGTATTTTGCACATGAGCGAACTACTTTTCATATTCTCTGTCCAGATAAACAGGAAAAATAATCTCCAGATAATTCTTTTTAACGCTAGGTCAACAGAGGTATTATGCAGACTTGAAAAGTAATCGAAATGTTCGGCAAACATCTATTTTACTATATATGATGTCACTTCCGGCGATGTGCGCGCGGCCCCGAATCCAGTCCAAAAATCTGATTGGTGGCTGGGGTATTATTAGACCCCCATCGAGGTGGTTGGCATAGGGCATGTTTCTCTGAGCCACCAAAGGTGGCATTATGAACGCTCTGTCGCATGTAGACATACCCCGTCGTGACTGAAAAATGTTGAAAGCGACGTTAAATCATGTTCACTCAATCAAGCTGGTAGCTGGCAAATAATTTCTGTTGCAATTTCAATATGCTGTAGGTCTGCGAATAAGCAACAAATAGCATGGGGTTAATTGCTGATGTCATAAGCCGTTACTCGAGCGGTCAGACGTTCGCAACGCGCCATTTGACCAAATGAGCCGAAAAGACTGTTTGTGGTTGCACTGGACAAATCGTTGGTCTATACGCTCATAAACTAGGTTGCGTCTCCACATTCCATGCCCAAAGAGATTAAGGGACACAAGGACGCACGCTATATAGCTTGTAACATTGGTAATGATTTGCTTAAAGCGTATATCTATTTATTTGAGATTGCAGATCGAAAGTTTAATCACTCAAATTGAAGTTACAAGCAAGAAAATTACAAGCAAGAAAATGGGATTTGGCCATCTTCACATTTCAAGTTAAATACTACACGTTCCGTCATTTACCTTGGCCGAATGAATGGAGTAAATTGTTCAAACTGCATGGGAAACGCACGTGATGTCATATAGCCAATCAAGATAGGAGCTTGCCAACACCATGCAGCGAGGATTTTCTTTGATGTCTGATGGTGTGATTTCCAAATATGGCAAGCAGTGGTTGTATATTGATGTTAATTTCTTTCGAATAGCCAATCAAACTTGGATTTTATAGAGGTCATACATTGCATTGCATTCCTCCTAATATGCATCACGGAATATTTAAAGAGCTATATGACATCACCAAACCCGTATTCAGATCAGATAATGTGTTATGTTCATCCAAGGCAACACGTGTATGGTAGGCCGTACGGGACAAACATCGGCATTTGGTGTAGACACATATTATTAGCCAATCACAGAGCTGTTTTACGTGTTGATATTAATTATTATATGCCTACATACAATTTAATTCGATATCATATTGAATTATTTTATATCCGTATACATATTATTTAGATACTGCATCAGATATTTCGATGCTGCATCAAAATAATTTGTATCCGCATTCAAATCATTTAGATACAGTATTGAATAAGTTTGTATCCGTATACATATTATTTAGATATGGTATCCCAATATTTCAAGTGTGGTTGGCACAGCTGGCTATTTGATGTGGACACATTCTAGTCAATCAGATAACAGTTTTATGTATAGATACAAGGTAATTTGATCCTATATCGTATTCATTTTGATCCTATATCGTAATCATTTCGATCCTATGTCGAAATCATATGTCATCAGTCAATCACGATCACTGGAAAAATGTATGACAGTAATCGCTTCCGCCACAAAATGCTTTTCCCAGCATACTGCACACAGCCATTTCCAACCACGAGGCGGGACTGGAAAAGTTGTATCATAAAAGTTGATTTTATAGAATATTGGCTGAATAGTGACCCATTATAGGATGCAGCACATGGTCCAACCACGAGGCGGGACAAACGTTTTCATAAAAGTTGATTTTATAGAATATTGGCTGTAGTGACTCGGAGTATAGGAGAGAAAGCGATTTATGGTGTCTGTAATTGCGACGATTTCATTGGTTCAATACGTTGCTACATCGAGATATATTAGGATACCATATCTAAATAATATGTATACGGATACAAAATGATTCGATATAGTATCTAAATCATCTGCAATGCGTATACAAATTAATTTGATGTAGCATTGAAATATTCGATCCGTATCTAAAAAATATGTATACGGATATAATATATCGCATTAAATTGTATGCGGGTGCAAAATAATGAATGTCAACACGTAAAAAAGCTCTGTGATTGGCTAAGAATATGTGTCTACATTAAATAACGATTGTTGTCCTCTGTGGCCGACCACACTTTAAATATTGGGATGCCATATATAAATAATATGTATACGGATGCAAATTGATTCAACACAGTATCTAAATGATTTGAATGGGGATTCAAATTAATTTGATGTAACATTGAAATATTCGATGCAGTATCTAAAAAATGTGTATACGGATATAAAATAATTCGATATGATATCGAACTAAATTGTATGTAGATGCAATATAATGAATGTCAACACGTAAAAAAGCTCTGTGAGTAGTAGTATCTACCATTTACAGCGCGCATTTTGATTTGATGTAACATTGAAATATTCGATGCAGTATCTAAAAAATGTGTATACGGATATAAAATAATTCGATATGATATCGAACTAAATTGTATGTAGATGCAATATAATGAATGTCAACACGTAAAAAAGCTCTGTGATTGGCTAATAATATGTGTCTACACCAAATGTCGTTTTTTGTCCACTACGGCCAACCATACACGTGTAGTGTTCGGCTTGGATAGGCGAAGATGGATTTGGCCCTTATGACGAGCACGTACACACGTACTTACGTGCAATATTTCACGTGAGAGATTGCTCAGAAAGAAAGGACTTTCGGTTTTAAAGCACATTTCATTTTATCGTTACAGAACAATTAACAGTTGTATTTTTGTAGTCGATATAGGTGAAATATTGCTGAACGCGATGTTAAACCTTAATTCTCTCTCTCATTGTTCATTAGTTATACCAGTTAATTTTTATTGTCAAAATTTTGAGTTCGATACACGTTTTTAAAGTTGCACATAATAATATATCGGTTTTATACTTTGACCTAGATTAAGTAAACGGACATGAATATACGCCCAAAAGGTGAATGATAACAATATATTTTTATCGTCATTTTTATCGAGTATACATGTGAGTCGATCAAACTCAAATACAACTCTATGAAATATGAGAAAACATAGAAAGACTGAATCCAGTAGGTATAGGGTAAAGTACGGTATACACTAGGAATTATCTGAAAGCCGCAGATATACCTTGAGGACAGAAAAAATACCTTTCTGCTCAATGAACGCAGACGTGAAAAATATAAATTTTGTTATCTTGCTTCGGGTTGTTCCACTTTTCTTATCGGCAAATTGCCAAAGAACTCGTGATGTATATAGTGTATAGTGTATAGAAACTACGAAGGACCACATGGCCATTGTTGATTTTGTTTAGTTTCCTTGATTTTATTTGTATTTCCACGAAATCAACTGAAAGTTCAGTTAATTTTCTCCATTTTTGTCGTTCGCTCTACATTTTCTTGCGATATTGTTTCAATAGATTTATTTCTTCAGTTTTCTGAAATCATTTTCTAGGTTGCATCATTTCCTAGTATTTTTTTGCGGTTCAATATGATTTATGGTAAAACGCGACTGCAAACAGTTTTCCAGAAAATGTCGGAAAATGCAAGAAAATAAAAAAATTACACTGTGATGGAAATATTTACATCATCATGGGAATGTTTACACCGCTGAGAAAATATTTTCATCGCGGTAAATAGTTTGCAATAGGTGAAAATGATTACACCTGTGTACAAATTCCTACAGCGGTGTAAATATTATCACCACAGTATAAATATTATCACCGCCGTGCAAACATATATCCATCGCAGTGTAAATACGTTTGATTTCTGAATTACTGAATTTTCTTCTATTTTCCGACGTTGTCTGGAAAAGTGTGGTAAGTCGCGTTTTACAATAAATCGCATTGAATTACAAAAAAAAAAAAAAAAAAAAAAGACTCGAGGAAATTTTGAAAACTATAAAATCGAGGAAGCTGGAGAATAAAATCTTCAAAATCTTTAAAATATATAGAAGGTACAGGGGAGGAGGGACGGGGACTTGCATTTATATCAGGTATATATATTTATGATGAATTTAGTCCATGCGCTCTGAAAAGGACATGGAAAGTCATTTGGATGATATATACTGGCCAGTGAAAGGTCACAATGTCTCGCCGGTATCGCTGAAAACGGTTGACCGATTATCTCTTGCAAGAATCTAACTTTTATTGATCATGTTTAAATCTATATTTATCATGTTATATTTGCCTGTTTTCCTACGAAGTAGGCTACAGATCGCAAATTGTCCGGTAATGAGTCAGTGAGTCCATACGAATCCTTTCGTCGGCAAAATAAGGAGAACCATTGACATTAGAACCTTTATTTTTGGCATGAACGTGCATTAGGGCATTGTTACCAGCAAGTTCTGAGCTGACCGAATTCTGATGAAAATCTGATTTATAATTATTTTTTTTATTATTTATTGATAGCTCAGCGAGTGCACTGTCATGCCCATTGGGAACCCTTGGCTGTATGTTTCACTGTATACATTGTATATAACACAGTACAAAACGTGATGGGATAATGAAATAGGAAATGCTAATTTTCCATCATTTGTTAGTGCATTTATCTACACTGCTATTACCAGGCAACTTGCCATTCTTAATACACACAATTCAGTATATTGTTATAGATATATGTGAACTGTGGCCTTTAACGTGTATCCTATTTCACATCCAAACATTTCATCACAGACCAACTCATGCAGGCTTCAAATTTAGGTCAAATTGCCACTGATGATGAAATATCCTACATCAACCAATTAAGTCAGCCTGAAGCAATAACCCAGCAGAACATAGAAAGATCTGGTATCATCCTTCAGATTAGCCTGTGAGCAACAATGATAAAATTTACTGAGGGTGAAACAAAGCCGTCCTGCAAGCCACCCAAGGAATTTATCAGCTTGTGTTGGGACATTTTGTTGGTATCATGTAAGTTGTTTAGTAGTTTCAAATCTCCATACCATATTTTCTGTTATTCAACAGACAAATTTCTTTACTAGTTTTAATTGTTTAAGTTTTACTGGGTTTCAACTGCTACAGATAGTAACATAGTACTGATACTGTAGAAATGGGTAGTGTGAATTTAATTATTCCATGTTTAGTACAATTTGTTCACATGAATGATGGAATGTCTGGACTCTCAAATGAAAGTGTGTTATACATGTATAGCTCAAGCATGTTAGGTTTGAGGAACAAACATAGTTGCAATTAAGATATAACCAAAGAAATTTCATGACAATTATTGAATCTAAGTAGGCCCCTACCTAACAAAATTAGCTTAATAAAAAAGGCCTTCCTGATGTAAATTGTTTTCTTTTGAGAGAGTATGGTATTTTCTGGGTTAAGAATTTCCTGTATAAAGATAGGTTGTTCAAGGAGGCTTTGTTTTGCCGCTGTTGTGTGCATTAAGGGTATGGAAACATGATATATGCACCCAGAGCCCTGATCTACAGCTGTATAAAACTCAACATCTGGCATTGACGGCATGTTTAAATAAGGGTCTTAATTTATTTTCTTTGGGTAGAATTTAACTAGATAAAGTAACTTTGATTGTACTTCTTGAATATTGACTATATATCACACTGGGAAAAAATTTAAACAAAAACATTACATGTGTAATTATGTCTAAATTTTTCTTGTCATTTCAAATTTTGATTCCTTGATTAAGGGATACAGAATCACTGCCACGGAGTGTGTTGGTGTGTCACAGAATCACTGCCACAGAGTGTGTTGGTGTGTCACAGATTCACATCAGCACAGTAACTGGTAAACTATTCATTCAATCCCATCACTTTTAATCTTCAACAAATATTCAATACTGTTTTAATCGAAAATTTCTGGTGATTTTTGATGAAAATCTCTGGTGATTCTGACTTGGGCTGCATGTGCCCATCTTAATATAGGCAGAATTTCAACTTGGGGCTGGGGGGTGGGAGGGTGGGTGGGATTGCCAAGAGCTCAGTGCCTGTCCTAATGCCTACCTTACTTCGTAGGTCCTGTGACGCATAGTCACACTGCCATGTATAAGTTCGTGGGCAAATTGAGTACTATATCGTGAAATGGTCTTATACACCTGTGCACGAGAATATTATCAATGGTCTGACTGTCCCGGACGCCCTATGTTAGTGTCGTTAATCACGCTGGGCTCGAGGCTGGGGAGGTGCTGAAATTGTGATGAAGCCATTTTTCAGAGTTGAAAATAACAAAGTTGTTACCAGTAACATCAAAATTACGTGTTGAACGCATGCGATTTTATGTCGATATATGGAGCTCAACGCAAAACCGTGTTTCATTTCAACACAAAAGAAAACATTCATTTTGTGTTGAAGCCATTCTAGCATAAAATTGTGTTAAAAACCCCAATAATTTTCACAGTGTGTGAGGGAACATATGGGCTCGTTGCTATTGTTAATTGGTTAATTATGTTGAGGAGGGGGGCAGGTCGTTTAACAACGATAACGAGCCAATGTGGGAGGGTGGTGGATGTTGCAATGAATAACCCAAATATATGTCCTTCAAAATAAGGGTATAATGTACTGCGCTTGTGTCGGACTGATCTTCCGTATCGGGGAATACTAATATTTGGAAATGCGAAATATTTACTATTACTTTAAATAACAAACAACTCGCACTGGATCCGGACATATTAGTTACACATATCAGGCGATAGCCAATAGGAATACTGGTATCAAATCATTTTGACTGACATCCGGAAGGTGTGTATTTATTCGTACATGTAAAACACGTACACACACGTCAAATTGAATTCGCTTATTTGGGAAGGCGTGGAGTATATATGAACTAGGATTCGATAGTTATTTAACTAAATGCGTGTGGACATAACCTGTTTTTTTCTGCATTGGAGTTTCTGCAATTTAGTAACCGTCAAGAAAAAGGCTGAGGGCAGAGACAAGAGACATGATTGGATATATCTGTACGCATCTTCCACTGATCTTGGTTTAGTATATTATTATTGGTATTGATTGTTATTTTCTACACATACAGTTTATAGTATTATCTACAACAGTTTATAGTAAACTATTTATTTCTATAAATTATTGTTATAATTGTTGAATCCAAGATTTTACGTGCATGGGCTGAAAGACTGCTACCAAACGGCAACCATGATCCCTCAATATCTCTGAATAAATTAAAAGATTTCGTAGCAGAGAGGCTACCCCCAGAAAATTTCTTTTCTATACCTCCTGTGACTACAGAATTTGTATATAACTACCTCTCACAACTCGACACTAACAAAAGTACAGGATTAGATGGCATCAGCCCAAAATTTCTCAAGGCAAGTGCTGATATTATTTCTCCATCAGTTACTGAAATGCTCAACCTTAGCATACAGACTGGTATTTTTCCTGATAAATGGAAAGAATCAAAAGTCTACCCATTACACAAGTCAGGGTCTGTAAACAAAGCCGAAAACTATAGACCTATTTCAATTCTTCCCGTCCTCTCAAAACTATTAGAAAGACATGTTCACGACTGGCTTTATACTCACATTTCTGCTCATAACCTACTAAATGATGCCCAGTCTGGCTTTCGGCCCCAACACTCCTGCTTCACTGCCTTAACAAGATTAACTGAGAAATGGATGAAAGCAATCGATAATGAAGAATTAGTCGGAGCAGTGATGATTGATTTCAAGAAAGCTTTTGACCTGATTGATCATGAACTACTAATCAAGAAACTAAAAATTTATGGGTTAAATACCAGCGCTATCCAATGGATTTCTTCATATCTTAGCTCGAGATTTCAGAGGGTTTCCATAGGTAATGTACTGTCTGAACCATTATCTGTCCAAACTGGTGTACCACAGGGGTCCATTCTTGGACCACTGTTATTTATTTTATACTTAAATGATTTTATCCTGCATATGGATGGGTGTGATTATGAATTATACGCTGATGACACTACACTTC
>JAVTVY010005537.1:0-41402 GCA_036873755.1 Hanleya hanleyi | reverse complement strand
TCGTAAATCTATGATAATAGAATGCATAAATAGTTGTAATTTCTCAGAATAATCCCCGTAAATAGCAAAACTAAGTCGACTGGGTACATCCGTCAGACACGGCTTGGGAATCGGCTGAGTAATGACTGTGGCAGACAGTGTGGGAATCAGACCATCTGTGGATTTCCACTTTTTTCCGAAACGGCCTAGGTCATTTGCAGATGGCCGGTCCATATGAATTTAGGATCGGTCATAAATGTGGAAGTGAGGATTAACATCTTGTACAGCGTTAATGATTTCTTGGCATCCTTATCACGTGCTCATACATAACAAGCATATGCATCAAAAGATAGTGCGATAATTAGCTGTTATCCATGAATTTCCAGCGGTCATTTTCAGTTGCCCATGGTGTATGTACAATACTGCATATATGGAGTATTTTATATAGATAGCACGAATGGTACCCATCCCATTGATTAAACCTGAATGACTGAGTCTTGACACTCAAGGGCATTCCAGAGGCTACGCCCGCGACGCCACGTTGAGGGTCATCTCCCGGGAAATTTTGAAAATTTACCCTTCATTTTACGCACTTTGGTGCATTTCAGAGAAGATTTTAGGGTGAAATTTTTCGCAATTTCCTCTTTTCTAACTCTCTCAAAGAGCCCCTCAAAAATATTAAATAAATCTGCCTTAAATATTGGTGTTCAGATGAATCCATCTTCTCGTCAGTTTCAGTCAATGTCAACTCATAACACCTCTGCAAGTAAAGCTCACTTCATCGAGAAAATGGACAGCACACAGCCCTACTCTTGTGCAAAACGAACTAAAAAACCCTCAATTTCAGCAAATTCTTAATTATTTTATAATGACCCCTTACTCTAGTGACCCGAACGGGGTCCAGGAAAGCATGGCTGACTTTACTGCCATCCTACATCATTTAAACTGTAAAGCTTCAATCCAAGTTAAAATACATGGGGCGAGTAAACAGAAAAAAAATGAATGGTATGACCAGGATTGTAAATCTGCGAAAAGGCGAACAAAAGCCAGTTATTCGCTATATAATATTGATCAAACGAGGGATGCCAGGCAAAATTATCATGCAGTCAAAAAAGAATATAAGAAACTGGTTAATAAGAAAAAAACAGAATATTACCTCCGTCTCATTGGTCAGCTGGAGCAAGCCAGAGAATCCAATGCTTCATACTATTGGAAACTACTAAAAAAGATAGGAACTAAACAAAAAGCTGATTTAACCATTCCAGTTAACAGAAATCTCATGGCAGACCATTTTATATCATTGCTGGGTCAGCCTACATGTAATATTGGAGAGAGTAAATTCCATAAGCCCTCCATAGAGAGTTGCTATAATAGTACTCTTGATAATATAATCACTGCTGAAGAAATCTTGGTAGCTCTTCGGGATTTAAAGAATAACAAAAGTCCTGGAGAAGATGAGATAAGCAATGAACTTATTAAAACTGTCGTCCCACTCATTATTGACCATGTTGTCAGACTTTTCAACATAATATTTGACAATGGTTATTTTCCAGATGAATGGCGGAACTCCTGTTTGGTACCAATTTATAAAAAAGGCAGTCACTCAGACCCGAATAATTACAGGGGGATAACGATTGGTAATGCCCTAGGTAAACTTTTTAACAAAATTATCAACAATCGCATATCTAGCCACTTGGAAACCACACAACAAATTAGTGAAAACCAGGTAGGGTTTAAAAGAGGGCACCGATCTACTGATCACATATTTACTCTGCGGACCATTATAGATAAGTATATATCGAACAAAAAACCTCTTTATGCATGTTTCATAGACCTAAGCAAGGCATTTGATTCAGTTGATCGAGAGATTTTATTCCAAAAACTATTAAATAAAGGTATTGGAGGGAAAATATTCAACATTTTGAATTCACTTTATAATAATATAACATACAGTATGAAGATGAATGACAACATAAGTAGTATACAAAGGCTAAATTGACAAGATAGCGCCTCACTGCGCATGCGCAGAAAAAAAATGGGGAGGATTTGGGGCGGTATTGGGGCGGTGTGCGCAGGAGTGTTGTGCGCAGGTATGACGTCACTTCCGGTTGGGGTGAATGGGGCGTGACCTTGGGGACATGTATTTCTTCGCGGTGATGCGGTCTGGCGGTGATGCGGTCTGCCTCCGCGGACCGAAAGTAGTCCCAAACCCGTGGGTTTTCGTGGAAGTGTTCGGCAATCTGTAGGGACCGCTAGTGGACCGATGGGGTCGAGTGAGGTATCAAAGTGAAGCATCCGTGAAGGGGCATCTAATGGGCTGGGTGTGGGGTTGACATATCGGCCTTCTGCGCATGCGCGGCGGCCGAAGGGTATGAAAATAGCCTTTTTGGAGCTAGGGGAGCCCCTAGTGGACCGATGGGGTCGAGTGAGGTATCAAAGTGAAGCTTATGTGAAGGGGCATCTAATGGGCTGGGTGAGGGGTTGACATATCGGGCTTCTGCGCATGCGCGGTGGCCGAAGGGTATGAAAATAGCCTTTTTGGAGCTAGGGGAGCCCCTAGTGGACCGATGGGATCGAGTGAGGTATCAAAGTGAAGCTTATGTGAAGGGGCATCTAATGGGCTGGGTGAGGGCTTGACATATCGGCCTTCTGCGCATGCGCGGTGGCCGAAGGGTATGAAAATAGCCTTTTTGGAACTAGGGGAGCCCCTAGTGGACCGATGGGGTCGAGTGAGGTATCAAAGTGAAGCATTCATGAGGGGGCATCTAATGGGCTGGGCGAGGGGTTGACATATCGGCCTTCTGCGCATGCGCGGTGGCCGAAGGGTATGAAAATAGCCTTTTTGGAACTAGGGGAGCCCCCAGTGGACCGATGGGGTCGAGTGAGGTATCAAAGTGAAGCATTCATGAATGGGCATCTAATGGACTGGGTGTGTGGTTGACATATCGGCCTTCTGCGCATGCGCGGTGGCCCAAGGGTATGGAAATAGACGTTTTGGGAGCTAGGGGAGCCACTAATGGGCCGATGGAGTTCTATGAGGTATCCATGTGAAGCCTATGTGAAGGGGCATCCAGTCATGGGTGGGTGCATGTAAAATTTTTCCTGGAAAAAAAAAAAAACGGAAAACGGACTTTATCGAAAAACCTGGGAAAATGCCTATATGGGGTATGAGGGGTATATAGGTCGCCGGGCTTAACGGGGCTTGTCTATCAATAGAGTTATCTCCCCCTACTTCCAGGGTGGGTGTATGTAAAAATTTTCCTGAAAAAATACGGAATACGGACTTTATCCTAAATTACGGGAAAATGCCTATATGGGGTATGGGAGGTATAGCACCATCCTGGGAAACCTACTTCTATACATTTGCGGTAGGGTTGTGGGGTCTCGTTTTACTCGTCTCGTCATTTAGAACATGATAGGAAGTGTCCCCGTGCGAATCGGTGAAATTTTTGAAAAAAGTCACCGAGCCCCATATAGTCCCATACTGGGGTATAGGTTCAATGTTTATCCCCTGGCAAACGTACTTCTATACATTTGCGGTAGGGTTGTGGGGTCTCGTTTTACTCGTCTCGTCATTTAGAACATGATAGGAAGTGTCCCCGTGCGAATCGGTGAAATTTTTGAAAAAGTACGATATAGCCTCATATAGTCCCATACTGAGGGTATAGGACCGATGTTTGTCCCCCCTGGGAAACGTACTTCTATACATTTGCGGTAGGGTTGTGGGGTCTCGTTTTACTCGTCTCGTCATTTAGAACATGATAGGAAGTGTCCCCGTGCGAATCGGTGAAATTTTTGAAAAAGTACGATATAGCCTCATATAGTCCCATACTGAGGGTATAGGACCGATGTTTGTCCCCCTGGGAAACGTACTTCTATGCATTTGCGGTAGGGTTGTGGGGTCTCGTTTTACTCGTCTCGTCATTTAGAACATGATAGGAAGTGTCCCCGTGCGAATCGGTGAATTTTTTGAAAAAGTACGATATAGCCTCATATAGTCCCATACTGAGGGTATAGGATCAATGTTTGTCCCCCTGGGAAACGTACTTCTATACATTTGCGGTAGGGTTGTGGGGTCTCGTTTTACTCGTCTCGTCATTTAGAACATGATAGGAAGTGTCCCCGTGCGAATCGGTGAAATTTTTGAAAAAAGTCATCGAGGCCTGGATAGGCCCATAGGCCTATACCGCATGGCTATGGGTGTATAGGCCCATACGGGGTGGACATGTTGGAGTCTAGGTGGGCCACTCATGGTCCAATGGGGTCGAGTGAGGTCTTATTTTGAAGCTCTCGTGGAGGAGCACTTGACTACACTAATGGTTCGTCCGTGTTCAATAGTCTGTGCATGCGCAGTCTGGCCGTAGTAGCGAAAGGGGACATTTTGGGTGCTATGTAGGGGTGTGTTTGGGTTAGAGATGAGCTAATCACGGTTCGAATGGGTCGTGTGAGGTGTCAAAGTGAAGCTTGTGTGGGGTAGAGTCAGAATGGTGTGTTTTGAATGCATGTCGCGTTAATCTGCGCATGCGCAGTTGGTTGTAGTAAGTAAAGTGGCCATTTTGGGGCAGTGAAGGAAGGTATTTGGGGTCGAGATGGGCTATTCACGGTTCAAATGCGTCCTGGAAGGTGTCATCTTGTAGTTCTCGGGGTGTACATTCCGATTTGAGGGATGTTCGCGTCATCTGTGACGTCATCGGTGACGTCATCGGTACGAGTAGTAGCGAAAGTGGACATTTTCGGGCAGTACATGAAGGTATTTGGGGTCGAGATGGGCTATTCACGGTTCGAATGCGTCCTGGAAGGTGTCATCTTGTAGTTCTCGGCGTGTACATTCCGATTTGAGGGATGTCCGCGTCATCTGTTACGTCATTGATGACGTCATCGGTACGAGTAGTAGCGAAAGTGGACATTTTGTGGGTGCGTGGGGGTGAGTTTGGTGTAGATAGGGACTATCCTTAGTCCGAATGCGTCGTGTGAGGTGTCATTTTGTAGCTCTCGAGGTGTACATTCCGAGTTCAGGCATGTCCGAAGCATCTGTGACGTCATTGTTGACGTCATCAGTAGGAGTAGTAGCGAAAGTGGACATTTTGAGGCAGTGAAGGAAGGTATTCGGAGTAGAGAGGAACCATTCTTGGTCCGAATGCGTCCTGAGAGATGTCATGTTGTAGCTCTCGGGGTGTACATTCCGCGTTGAGGGATATCCACATCATCTGTGACGTCATTGGTGACGTCATCAGTACGAGTAGTAGCGAAAGTGAGCATTTTGGGGCAGTGAAGGATGGTATTTGGTGTAGAGATGGACCATCCGCGGTGCGAATGCGTCGTGTGAGATGTCATCTTGTAGCAACGCCCACCAACGCCATTCTTAATGCATCAACGCCCAGGTGAAATAGCTCAGAAACTCTGATATTCCATGGAATTGTCACTAATTCTTCGAAATGCAGTGACGCCAGTCGACGCCCGTCGTTACACCTTAACACCATGATATAGACCGGACAGAGAACAACAACAGCAACAACAACAATGATCACACATAAGAGAACAACAACAACAAGAAGTTTTTTTTCATATAGTTTATTCTCCCCAATGTTACATCATACCCACGTGGGGGAGCCGCGTTGGGTATATTTACAATTCAAGAATATTCTTGTCCAATCAGAGGCCACCATTTGCATCTGTCATATTCGTTCCTGTCCGTTAGATGTATTCTCGGCTACTCTTGTCCAATCAGAAGTCGCCATTTCAGAAAGTTCCATCTTCGGCCATGTTCGCTCTGAACCGTTTGTTCTAATTGTCATCGGACAGGCCAGGATACCGTTGAGGAAACATATCCTCAGATAGTTGTTTGCGCATTCTGAGTATCTATCAGTGCATGGGTGAATACTTTCATCCGATGGGGGTGGTGGGTCAGTTTAACCACGAAGAACGTAACATTGGTGACCCTCTCCACTATCCACTTGGTGTTGGTACGCTGTTCATAGCCCCATTCTAAGGGATCCACAGTGTCCAGTTGGGTCAGCATCGTCTCTAGCGACGCCCGATTGGTGATTGTGAAAGGATGGTCGCACACTGGGTTGATGGCACTGGAATAGAAATAGCACAATTCACGCGTCATCTTATGGCATAAGATGTACCCAAATGCTACATTTAATGTGAAGGATGTAGGTTGGTCATTGAAGATGGCTCCCACGTAGCTGCGTAGACGGGCGAGGTCGGTCAGTCGGAAATTGTACAAGTCCAATATAGGGCGATGACGGTGGAAGCAGTGTCGGATCATGGACCAATGGCGTCGATACATCTCACTCACTGGATGATCTTCGAGTAAGAGATCGCTGGGAACATCCACCGCAGCTTCCAGAAAATGTTCGTTGTTGTGAGGTGTATTACTGGAAACAGTGATGCTAGGGACCGGCTGGATATCTAGGCTCTTCTGAGCTGTGGGTATAGGCGGGCTCTCCGTGATCGCATCATCAGTGGCATTCTCCTCCCCGGGTTCATCTTCAGTGCATCTGTCCCTCCTGGGTACCTCTTTAGTGGAAAGTTGTCCCTCATGCCGTGGTGATGCACCATGAATCAAACGCTCATGCCGTTTTAACTGACTGGGTCTTTTGAAGAGTTGACCACATTCTTCGCATCGACGCTTGGATGGCCCATGAATTGAACGTTCATGGCGCTGTAAATGATCTGGGCGATGAAACGACAGTGTAGGCCTACATATCGTACAGCTATACCGGGCGGTTCCATCGTGCTTGGTAGCCTCATGGCGGCGCAAGTCGTGCCTGCGAGTGAATGATTTCGAGCACGTAGTACAAGTGAACATCTTGGTGGTTGATAGAGTGTCTGATGAAACGGCCAGGCCGTTTCCTTTTTATAGCAAGCTATCTGTTGATCTATTTTTAGCACAATCAGTTCTAAACTAGGGGAAAACCCCTATCACCTCTAGCCAAAAGGGTTAATATCGGTCCCCGGGCTTATTGGGATCTGCCTATCAAGTCAATGGGGTGATGTGAACAACAACAAGTTCAGCAATGTTCATACAGTTTATTATCCCCAATCGCATGCGCAGACAGGGAATTCTGTATATATTTCATCCAAGTATAGCGGAAAGCGGTTGTCATGAATAACAACAAGTTCAGCAAGGTTTATACAGTTTATTATCCCCAATGTTACATCATACCCAGGCTGGGGGAGCCGCCTTGGGTATGTTTAGTATGTTCACATCAAAACAAATTGAAATATCAAACACCATGTTTTATTATTTAACGCACCGTCACATTATGTACAAGTGTTTACTGAGCTCAAGTCAACGATCAGCATGTAGACATAGAGACTATGTGCGGCATCTTATGGTATTCATCAGGGCGCGGGTGACGCATTCAACCGATGGCGGTGGTCGGTCAGCTTGGTAAGGAAGAACGTGGCATTGGTGACCTTCTCTACGACCCATTGTATGTTGGGGCGTTGACGATGTGCCCATCTCAAGGGTTCCACGGTGTCCAGTATCTCCAGCATCGTCTCTAGTGACCCCCGGTTAATGATGGTGAGCGGTTGGTCAAACACATGGCTGTTATTACTGGCATAATAATACCGTAACTGGTCCGTCTTTTTGTGACGTAAGATGTACCCGAAAGCAACATTCAATTTGAAGGCCGTAGTTTGATCTTTGAAGATGGCTTCCACGTAGCTGCGTAGACGGGTGAGGTGGGTCAGTGGGAAATTGTAGATATCTGGAATGGGGCGATCACGGTGGAAAATGTGCCGCATCATGGGCCATTGGCGCCGATCGATGTCATTCACTGGATGGGCGTCCTGTAACAGATCGCTGGGAATATCCACTGCATCTTCCAGAAAATGTCCGATGTCGTCAGGCGTATGACTGGCAACAGCAATGCTAGGCACTGGCTGGATATCTAGGCTCTTCTGAACTGTGGGTATAGGCGGACTCTCCGTGATCGCATCACCAATGGCGTTCGTCTCCCCGGGCTTATCTTCAAAGAGCTCCGATCCAAGAAACACAACCCGGCGCTCCTGGTCCATAGCGCGAGCATCAAGGATGGCTGTCATAGTCCAGTAGTGATGAGTGATGGCACGCCTCTCCATCGAGTGCACTCTGTGAAGGACCGCTTCTGTGAACTCGGTCAGGATCTGGCGTCGTCCCTCGTTGTCGTCGCCATCTGCAAACATGGACCGGACCACTGCTCGGTAACCCGTGAATGAATTCACCGCGGTGGCATGCTGTAAAATGCGAGTCGCACAGGGCTGGATCTCCGTCATGGCTCTGCAACCGTAGAAATGAAGGTGCGTGATCCCGAGAGACGTGTTTTATAGACCATGTCACACATGCGCGCCTAGACGTCGGGTGTAGTCCGTGATACGTACTATTCTGATGGGTTAGTCCAAAATAGAGAGCAACAACAACAAGACAGATTACAGATCAATTCTTTTATTATGCGTGAACATCATAGAAATGCATGTTCTGACCTGTCTGTGGGGTTTTTCCACAATGGCGGTCACCTTCCGGCATTAGCCGCCATTAGCCGCCATTTCCCCACAATGGCGGCCACCTTCCGCCATTATCCGCCATTTTCCAACAACGGCGGTCAGACAAGTTTGGACATGTCCAAACGTCACGCTCCATTCACCCAAACCGGAAGTGACGTTATTTTTACATCCGGGCACTTCGCGTCTGCGCCTGCATTGAGGTATGCATGAGGGTCTTCATGCCGCTCAGTCGTACACCAGTACACCAGTCTCGATCCTCGACTTGGAGTAGAGTGTGCTAAAAATAGATTACCAGCTAGCGTGCTATAAAAGGGAAGCGGCCTGGCCGTTTCATCAGACACTCTGTCAACCACCAAGATGTTCACTTGCACAACTTGCCAGAAGCAGTTTACTCGCCCAGAAGATTTGCGACGCCACGAGGCCTCCACCCACAACGGTACACTATATACTTGTATAACCTGGGCACGGTTATTTAATCGGGAAGATGCTTTACTGCGCCACGAACGCTCACTCCACGAGGGCGCGAAGGAACAATGTAATGAATGTGGTCAACTCTTCAAACGACGCAGTCAGTTAAGACGGCATCAGCGTTTGATTCATGGTCCGTCTCTACGGTTTGGGCGACAACTTCCTACTGAAGAGGAGCCGCGGAAGGTGAGACCCAGTGAAGATAAGCCCGGGGAGACGAACGCCATTGGTGATGCGATCACGGAGAGTCCGCCTATACCCACAGTTCAGAAGAGCCTAGATATCCAGCCAGTGCCTAGCATTGCTGTTGCCAGTCATACGCCTGACGACATCGGACATTTTCTGGAAGATGCAGTGGATATTCCCAGCGATCTGTTACAGGACGCCCATCCAGTGAATGACATCGATCGGCGCCAACGGCCCATGATGCGGCACATTTTCCACCGTGATCGCCCCATTCCAGATATCTACAATTTCCCACTGACCCACCTCACCCGTCTACGCAGCTACGTGGAAGCCATCTTCAAAGATCAAACTACGGCCTTCAAATTGAATGTTGCTTTCGGGTACATCTTACGTCACAAAAAGACGGACCAGTTACGGTATTATTATGCCAGTAATAACAGCTATGTGTTTGACCAACCGCTCACCATCATTAACCGGGGGTCACTAGAGACGATGCTGGAGATACTGGACACCGTGGAACCCTTGAGATGGGCACATCGTCAACGCCCCAACATACAATGGGTCGTAGAGAAGGTCACCAATGCCACGTTCTTCCTTACCAAGCTGACCGACCACCGCCATCGGTTGAATGCGTCACCCGCGCCCTGATGAATACCATAAGATGCCGCACATAGTCTCTATGTCTACATGCTGATCGTTGACTTGAGCTCAGTAAACACTTGTACATAATGTGACGGTGCGTTAAATAATAAAACATGGTGTTTGGATATTTCAATTTGTTTTGCTGTGAACATACTAAACATACCCAAGGCGGCTCCCAGCCTGGGTATGATGTAACATTGGGGATAATAAACTGTATAAACCTTGCTGAACTTGTTGTTATTCATGACAACCGCTTTCCGCTATACTTGGATGAAATATATACAGAATTCCCTGTCTGCGCATGCGATTGGGGATAATAAACTGTATGAACATTGCTGAACTTGTTGTTGTTCACATCACCCCATTGACTTGATAGGCAGATCCCAATAAGCCCGGTGACCGATATTAGCCCTTTTGGCTAGAGGTGATAGGGGTTTTCCCCTAGTTTAGAACTGATTGTGCTAAAAATAGATCAACAGATAGCTTGCTATAAAAAAACGGCCTGGCCGTTTCATCAGACACTCTGTCAACCACCAAGATGTTCACTTGTACTACGTGCTCGAAATCATTCACTCGCAGGCACGACTTGCGCCGCCATGAGGCTACCAAGCACGATGGAACCGCCCGGTATCGCTGTACGATATGTAGGCCTACACTGTCGTTTCATCGCCCAGATCATTTACAGCGCCATGAACGTTCAATTCATGGGCCATCCAAGCGTCGATGCGAAGAATGTGGTCAACTCTTCAAATGACCCAGTCAGTTAAAACGGCATGAGCGTTTGATTCATGGTGCATCACCACGGCATGAGGGACAACTTTCCACTAAAGAGGTACCCAGGAGGGACAGATGCACTGAAGATGAACCCGGGGAGGAGAATGCCACTGATGATGCGATCACGGAGAGCCCGCCTATACCCACAGCTCAGAAGAGCCTAGATATCCAGCCGGTCCCTAGCATCACTGTTTCCAGTAATACACCTGACAACAACGAACATTTTCTGGAAGATGCGGTGGATGTTCTCAGCGATCTCTTACCCGAAGATCATCCAGTGAGTGAGATGTATCGACGCCATTGGTCCATGATCCGACACTGCTTCCACCGTCATCGCCCTATATTGGACTTGTACAATTTCCGACTGACCGACCTCGCCCGTCTTCGCAGCTACGTGGAAGCCATCTTCAATGACCAACCTACATCCTTCACATTAAATGTAGCATTTGGGTACATCTTATGCCATAAGATGACGCGTGAATTGTGCTATTTCTATTCCAGTGCCATCAACCCAGTGTACGACCATCCTTTCACAATCAATCACCAATCGGGCGTCGCTAGAGACGATGCTGACCCAACTGGACACTGTGGATCCCTTATAATGGGACTATGAACAGCGTACCAACACCAAGTGGATAGTGGAGAGGGTCACCAATGTTACGTTCTTCGTGGTTAAACTGACCCACCACCCCCATCGGATGAAAGTATTTACCCATGCACTGATAGATACTCAGAATGCGCAAACAACTATCTGAGGATATGTTTCCTCAACGGTATCCTGGCCTGTCCGATGACGATTAGAACAAACGGTTCAGAGCGAACATGGCCGAAGATGGAACTTTCTGAAATGGCGACTTCTGATTGGACAAGAGTAGCCGAGAATACATCTAAAGGACAGGAACGAATATGACAGATGCAAATGGTGGCCTCTGATTGGACAAGAATATTCTTGAATTGTAAATATACCCAACGCGGCTCCCCCAACGTGGGTATGATGTAACATTGGGGAGAATAAACTATATGAAAAAAAACTTCTTGTTGTTGTTGTTCTCTTATGTGTGATCATTGTTGTTGTTGCTGTTGTTGTTCTCTGTCCGGTCTATATCATGGTGTTAAGGTGTAACGACGGGCGTCGACTGGCGTCACTGCATTTCGAAGAATTAGTGACAATTCCATGGAATATCAGAGTTTCTGAGCTATTTCACCTGGGCGTTGATGCATTAAGAATGGCGTTGGTGGGCGTTGCTACAAGATGACATCTCACACGACGCATTCGCACCGCGGATGGTCCATCTCTACACCAAATACCATCCTTCACTGCCCCAAAATGCTCACTTTCGCTACTACTCGTACTGATGACGTCACCAATGACGTCACAGATGCTGTGGATATCCCCCAACGCGGAATGTACACCCCGAGAGCTACAACATGACACCTCTCAGGACGCATTCGGACCAAGAATGGTTCCTCTCTACTCCGAATACCTTCCTTCACTGCCTCAAAATGTCCACTTTCGCTACGACTCCTACTGATGACGTCAAAAATGACGTCACAGATGCTTCGGACATGCCTCAACTCGGAATGTACACCTCGAGAGCTACAAAATGACACGTCACACGACGCATTCGGACTAAGGATAGTCCCTATCTACACCAAACTCACCCCCACGCACCCACAAAATGTCCACTTTCGCTACTACTCGTACCGATGACGTCATCAATGACGTCACAGATGACGCGGACACCCCTCAAATCGGAATGTACACCCGAGAACTACAAGATGACACCTTCCAGGACGCATTCGAACCGTGAATAGCCCATCTCGACCCCAAATACCTTCATGTACTGCCCGAAAATGGCCACTTTCGCTATTACTCGTACCGATGACGTCACCGATGACGTCACAGATGACGCGAACATCCCTTAAATCGGAGTGCACACCCCGAGAACTACAAGATGACACCTTTCAGGACGCATTCGAACCGTGATTAGCCCATCTCGACCCCAAATAACTTCCTTCGCTGCCCCAAAATGGCCACTTTACTTACTACAACCAACTGCGCATACGCAGATTAACGCGACATGCATTCAAACACACCATTCTGACTCTACCCCACACAAGCTTCACTTTGACACCTCACACGACCCATTCGAACCGTGGTTAGCTCATCTCTAACCCAAACACACCCCTACATAACACCCAAAATGCCTGTTTTCTATACTACGGCCAGACTGCGCATGCGCAGACTATTGAACACGGACGAACCATTAGTGTAGTCAAGTGCTCCTCCACGAGAGCTTCAAAATAAGACCTCATACGACCTCATCGGATCATTAGGGGCTCACCTAGATTCCAACATGTCCACCACGTATGGGTCTATAGCCCATAGCCATGCAGTATAGGCCTATGGGCCTACCCAGGCCTCGGTGACTTTTTCAAAATTTCACCGATTCGCTCCGGGACACTTCCTATCGTGTTCTAAATGACGAGACGAGTAAAACGAGACCCACAACCCTACCGCAAATGTATAGAAGTACGTTTCCCAGGGGGACAAACATTGTCCTATACCCTCAGTATGGGACTATATGAGGCTATATCGTACTTTTTTCAAAAATTTCACCGATTCGCACGGGGACACTTCCTATCATGTTCTAAATGACGAGACGAGTAAAACGAGACCCCACAACCCTACCGCAAATGCATAGAAGTACGTTTCCCAGGGGACAAACATCGATCCTATACCCTCAGTATGGGACTATATGAGGCTATATCGTAATTTTTCAAAAATTTCACCGATTCGCACGGGGACACTTCCTATCATGTTCTAAATGACGAGACGAGTAAAACGAGACCCCACAACCCTACCGCAAATGTATAGAAGTACGTTTCCCAGGGGGACAAACATTGAACCTATACCCCAGTATGGGACTATATGGGGCTCGGTGACTTTTTTCAAAAATTTCACCGATTCGCACGGGGACACTTCCTATCATGTTCTAAATGACGAGACGAGTAAAACGAGACCCCACAACCCTACCGCAAATGTATAGAAGTACGTTTCCCAGGGGGACAAACATTGATCCTATACCCTCAGTATGGGACTATATGAGGCTATATCGTACTTTTCAAAAATTTCACCGATTCGCACGGGGACACTTCCTATCATGTTCTAAATGACGAGACGAGTAAAACGAGACCCCACAACCCTACCGCAAATGTATAGAAGTACGTTTCCCAGGATGGTCCTATACCTCCCATACCCCATATAGGCATTTTCCCGTAATTTAGGATAAAGTCCGTATTCCGTATTTTTTCAGGAAAATTTTTACATACACCCACCCTGGAACTAGGGGGAGATAACTCTATTGATAGACAAGCCCCGTTAAGTCCGGCGACCTATATACCCCTCATACCCCATATAGGCATTTTCCCAGGTTTTTCGATAAAGTCCGTTTTCCGTTTTTTTTTTTTCAGGAAAAATTTTACATGCACCCACCCATGACTGGATGCCCCTTCACATAGGCTTCACATGGATACCTCATAGAACTCCATCGGCCCATTAGTGGCTCCCCTAGCTCCCAAAACGTCTATTTCCATACCCTTGGGCCACCGCGCATGCGCAGAAGGCCGATATGTCAACCCCACACCCAGTCCATTAGATGCCCATTCATGAATGCTTCACTTTGATACCTCACTCGACCCCATCGGTCCACTAGGGGCTCCCCTAGTTCCAAAAAGGCTATTTTCATACCCTTCGGCCACCGCGCATGCGCAGAAGGCCGATATGTCAACCCCACACGCAGTCCATTAGATGCCCCTTCATGAATGCTTCACTTTGATACCTCACTCGACCCAATCGGCCCACTAGCGGTCCCTACAGATTGCCGAACACTTCCACGAAAACCCACGGTTTTGGGACTACTTTCGGTCCGCGGAGGCAGACCGCATCACCGCCAGACCGCATCACCGCGGAGAAATACATGCCCCCAAGGTCACGCCCCATTCACCCAGACCGGAAGTGACGTCATACCTGCGCACAACACTCCTGCGCACACCGCCACAATACCGCCACATTTTTTTTTCTGCGCATGCGCAGTGACGCGCCATTCCCTCAATTTAGCCTTTATATACTACTGTAATCAGTTCACATGAAAATATACAGTCAGGTGAAATTGAGATACTTCTGGCCAGTACTCTACAGTTGATAGTAATGGCTGCCAAGGACTACTTCCAGCCAAATCATGATTAACCCCTTCTCAACAACAGTATACATCACAAAGTTGAGTCCTCAGCACTGACAGTTACTTCCCCTGATGTGATTATTTCATCCTGCAAAGAATGGGAAAATGCAAATTTGTTATGTTCATATGAAATGCACATAGAATGGTTGTCTTGTACATGACAGAAGGTGTAAATAAATCAATTTGTTTGTGTTCATGGAAGTGCTTGAGCCACATCACATAATAACATGTAGTCCTAAACATGTTCTATTACCGGAATCTGCATAATTCATACGGACGGACGGACGCAGATACTTGACAATACCCCTGGCTTAGGCCAACATTCGTCGAGGGGTAACAATCAGGAAAACCCCGTAAATAGTGGATGGGTTTTCTTCATAATTTGGAAATAGATTACTTTCATTGGATTTATCAACTATGTCAGTGTTGTAGGGATAAATTGTCGGAAATCATACGGTCGAAAATGTCAAAAGTGATGTGGTATGGTACAATATAGGCCTACATACAAACAACGCATGGCCATGGTGGTCCTCAGGGGGTTAATTCCTTTGACGTCACTTGCACCAACATTTCTTTAGGCTATATTTCCAACAATATCTGTTGAAAAAACATATTCTGCATCGTCCCTGGTATATCATAAAACAGAAAAACACACGTGAGCTTACCAAATCATGTTGTTTTCCTCTTCGAACGTCCCACCACGTTTTGACATCTGCAGAACAATAGCCACCGGAAGTCGATGATCGGGTAGGACTTGTACACGAAAAAAAAATAGTTCTTGATTTTCTCAAAAAGGCAGTCACAATTTTAAAAATAGAAACACGAATATAAACTGATAAATACATACAATGTGACTTGATACTATTTTAACCAATGTTTACTCAATGCAGTATTCGCTGCGGAGCGTTTCAATCATTTTGGATTCTAACGCCACATGTGTGCACGATGTCTTCGGTTTATTTGTCGTCAATACCCTATGATATTCTCACCATTTCCACCACATCAGATAGTAGATCCTTCAAGTCAGGTATGTATTCAGACAGCTAGCCCCATAAGCTTTCCATTGATGTATGATAATGTAGATGTCATTGGACAAAAATATTTTTAAAACAAAGTTCATGTCGTTGTTGTTGGTTCCTGTCGGCCGTGTCAAAACTTTCCAAAATGGCGGTCGACGTATGAAGTAGGTTGTTTTTCATTATCATTTTATCGTATACTCCTTCCAAACATTGATATAGTGTTCACAAACATGAACTCTCGCACACTTCTACTGGGAATGAGAGCATTTTATTCGTTGTAAAATTGTACATTAATTTCCACCTGGTGTACCGCAAATTGGCTATGTTCACCGCTATCGTTCATCAAAAATTATTTCATCTCGAGGAATTCCAATTTGCTACCATGATTCAGAGTGTCGTGGTATTTATTTTCTGGAAATTTGACATTCCTGTGAGAATGCATTTTGTCGAAATTGTCAAATTCTCAACAGCCTATGGTGAAAGTCAGCCATATTTGTTGACCCAAGTATGTTACCGGTCCATCCCCTTAATCATTTTGGATTCTAACGCCACATGTGTGCACGATGTCTTCGGTTTATTTGTCGTCAATACCGTATGATAGTCGCACCATTTCCACCGCATCAGATAGTAGATCCTTCAAGTCCGGTATGTATTCAGACAGCTAGCCCCATAAGCTTTCCATTGATGTATGATAATGTAGATGTCATTGGACAAAAATATTTTAAAAACAAATTTCATGTCGTTGTTGTTGGTTCCTGTCGGCCGTGTCAAAACTTTTCAAAATGGCGGTCGACGTACGAAGTAGGTTGTTTTTCATTATCATTTTATCGTATACTCCTTCCAAACATTGATATAGTGTTCACAAACATGAACTCCCGCACACTTCTACTGGGAATGAGAGCATTTTATTCGTTGTAAAATTGTACATTAATTTCCACCTGGTGTACCGCAAATTGGCTATGTTCACCGCTATCGTTCATCAAAAATTATTTCATCTCGAGGAATTCCAATTTGCTACCATGATTCAGAGTGTCGTGGTATTTATTTCCTGAAAATTTGACATTCCTGTGAGAATGCATTTTGGCGAAATTGTCAAATTCTCAACAGCCTATGGTGAAAGTCAGTCATATTTGTTGACCCAAGTATGTTACCGGTCCATCCCCTTACGAAGTGTTGTTTCTGCTGACGTAAACCAGGTGCTGCCTGAACTCCAACAAGTCAACCCGCCATCTTGAGCTAAATCGCCACCTACAAAAATAGAAAGGTCGGAATTGTTGCAACTATTTAATGATCTCAAGGAAAAGCATGAGACAACCGCTGCTAAACTAAGGGTGCAGTCTACAGAAGGGCCATGGCATCTGAAATTAAACAGTAGGCAGGTTCATTTTATGCTAAACAGCAACCGTGTTATTAGAGAACCCCCATAGAACTATATATTTTCTGAAAGAGTAGGCTCTTGACATAAAGCCGAGACAGATGTAAGCCTTGTTGACGAAAATCAGGGTCCCCATAACCCATACTGAACTTGCTTCAAACTTCAGGAAAATCCTCTAAAATTGGTCCAAAATGGGTAATATTCCCCCTCCACCAAAGAAAAAACTTGACAATCGATTGTCCTGAAACTCACCGACAGTGTGCCCAGTCCAAGGACCAACAAAAATTGGCAAAGAAAATAGGGTGTCATCCAGGCGGTTTTCAAACTCAATTTTACACCGTAAAGTATGCCATGTGCTCGTAAGCTGAAAATGGCCCCAATTCACAGCCACACTTTCACACTTCCATCTGCATAGTGAGGCATGGGCCAATCCTACTGGCAAAATACCATGTACTGATTTGAAGCAAATCAACCAGTCAACTGAATGATATCACAAATATCAATAAACAAAAAGCCAACAAAAATTCTCATGGGGTCAAACCTGGTGGAATTTTAATTTCAAAGAATTTGAGGGGGACCAAAAATCCGCAACTGTGGACTGAGCCCTAACGGACATCGACTTGAAACTTGTGTCTTTTCAGAAGATATGAGACAAATTGGAAGCTACGGTCCAGGACCACTCAGAAACTCTCGATTTTTACGGAGGCAGAATCGAGAAAATTTCAAAAGAGCAAATCCCTAATTGCAAATTGGAACTTGAAATGAAAATCCAGCAATATCAAGACCAAGTAACGGCGCTAGAAATACACCACAGGAATAGGAACTTACTGTTTTTCGGCGTCCCACTACATGGATCACATTTCGATGAAAATTCTGAGAAAATCATTCGGGACTTGCTGGTGGATACTATGTTCAGTCGATGATGATTGCAGCTGCCCACAGAATCCCCTCTAAGTTTCCTCCGAGGCCTCGGGATTCCGATGGTAAAATACCCCCTCCACCAATTACGGTAGTTTTCGTCTCGTTCGATGACCGTGAAGCTATACTGAAAGCCGCCCCGAACCTGAAGGGTACTGCTCTGGTCATTCGATCTGATCTTCCGAATGATCTGAAGAAATTAAAAAGGCGTTTGAAATTTGCAGAGATTTTCCCGGGTACAAAACGCGTGTGAAACTAGTCGGCCTGAAAGTGGTGCTACAATTTCGTAAACCATCGGATAAGGAGTGGCAAGTGTGGCACGGGTGATTGAATGTTTTGCCGAAACCTGAGTGAGTAGCTGTATTACCGATCTGACTATGCACACTGAATTTATTTGCTGTAATTGATTGCTCGACATTTGCACAGTACAGTTGCAAACATTCATGAAATTTCATATAATTTATGTGACTAGACGTCCCATTGTTCTGCTGAACTCTTGAAATGCTGACATATAGGGACTATCATGTATTATAATTACGGCAAGGCTTTGGTGTAAGACCTCCCATTGAAAAGGTAATATCCTGGACAAAAGACTGACAATACAACTTGCAGCAGATCCTTTGTCAATAATATTTCGTGAGTCTTACACCAAATCGTTGCCATAATTACGACTCCCCCCCCCCCACCTTCAATCGTTATACATGTATAGTATATACATGTTGAATAGTATATGTATTTTGCCCACATGTACAATTACGTTGGTGGACCTAAATTTCGTTGGTATTCCAGAAGTGGGCAGAATAATCGTTTTGTCAACGTATGTTGCGTACATTATAACGTGAACATCTGTGTGAATAATTTAACCAATACACGTGACTGAAATATTTTGGAACATTTCTGGTGACTGGTGCGCGGAGAGGGGCTTGGCGTTGCACACTTGTATATGTCATTTATTGTATTTCACAGCACTGGTGCCGGGCTTCTATAATAGGAACCTGTGGTCTAAAGTTTCCAAAAGTCATCAAGTACGACCACACGCCGACTTTCGGTGTCAGTCTGTGCTCATATGTTAATTGATATGTTAATTTGGTCTATGTCGCACGGTTTCGTCGTTTGCTGACTGTAGTATCTGTTTGCCTATATCTCTATTTAAATTTTGTGTCTTCAACAGCACGAAATGTTTCAACCACATTTCCGGTTTCAACCAGCAGTCGTAATACCTATCTTTATGTAGTGTTATATGAATCTACAATTAGTGCACGACGGAAAATCTCTTCCGCGAACACTTTATTCACGCCAGTATGCTTATTTATTTCTTACGCTACTGGTGCATGTTATCGAAAAGCTGGTGCATGGGGGTAGTTCATGTAACGTGACGGGAATCGCAGACACTAGAGCGTGCAATAGACAAAACCCTTTTCAATTCTGGTATGAACGGTCTAACAAAGAATTGGCCTACATTAATTATATGCCTGGCGCATGATTCATTGCTACTTGCAACAGATATGTTGTAATTACACGACGTATTTTCTTTTAATGAAATCCCCGTAGACCTTGTCATATACTGTCGTTTTAATTTAATAACAATCAATGTCATCATGGGATTAAATCCCTAATGGGTTATTATCGTGTACATAAATCACACGGGTGTCATATAACTGCCCAGCAAAGATATACCATGATGTTAACGTTATGTTTATGTACTTGGTTTATTTATTTATTGTATATTGTAACTTGTTCTGTTACTTATGTTACAAATATGATAAAATTTGTTATTAGGTTCAAAATTATGATAAAATACTAACCTCTTATTCTCACTTGTGTCGTTGAAAGAGATCAGTCTGCTTATGTTTAAAATATACTGGATAATGGATAACGATTTTTACCACCTGAGGATATTCCACCCGCGGACCTTTTCTCATTTCTTCCATTTTTTCACGATACAATTCTCCAAAAATTCTGAAATCCAAAACAATTTGTCTAACAATCGAATGAATATGGATATTAACCCCGAGTATCTCGACAGTCTGTGTTTTAATTCAGTTGAATTAAGAGACCCAGAATTGTGTAAATCTATTACAGACGACAATCAATATGAAAGTGTATATTGGCGTAATATCGAGTCATCAATCAAATTATTTTAACGAATCTTCATTTGCAACAGAATGTAACAATAACTTGAATTTTTCATTTTTACATTTAAATGCTAGAAGCCTTAACAAACATTTTAATGAAATAACCGTATTTATTTATAATTTACGACACACCTTTTCTGTCCTTGGGTTTTCTGAAAGCTGGCTCGACCCGGCAACTGAAACTCTACTTGACATACCGGGATACAAACCATTCCCATCCTCACGGAGCAAAAAGAAGGGAGGTGGTGTTATTTTATATGTGAATGAAAATATTACAAAATGTAAAATCCACGACGATCTTTCCTATCGAGATAAAGTTTGAATCCTTATTCGTTGAACTGAAATTTAACAAGACTAAATATCTCGTGGGTATATTCTACCGACCTCCTGGTAAGAACCGTGGCTCTTTGAATCGTCATCTCGAGCAAATTCTACAACATAATGATATAGTAAACAGCAAATGTGTTATTATGGGGCATTTTAATGTGGACCTTTTTAAAACTGAAAAACATGGACCTTCAAAGGAATTTCTGCATATCCTAAAATCATATTATTTCGTCCCACAGATCACGAAACCGAATCGAGTCACCCCACATTCTGCAACATTAATTGATAACTTTTTTTTGAATTTTCATGAACACAATCTTGTTTCTGGTATATTTCTGAGCGATATCTCAGATCATTTTCCGATTTTCCATATACTTCATACACAGATCGATAATTTGTCGGATAATGAAGAAATTACCTACCGTATATATAATCAACAACAAGAAGATTTATTTATACAAAAATTAAAGATATTACATGGGAAGATGTTACAAATACCAATAACGATACAAACATGGCACTTTATTATTTTTCCTCTAAATTTTCCGCAATTTATAATGAATGTTTCCCCATAATAACACATAAATTGTCCAAGCACAAAGTTATTAAACCATGGATTACCCACGGGATACTTACATCTATACACCATAAGAACAATCTTTATCGTAGCTATTTAATCAATCCCAATAATGATACGCACACGCAATACAGACAATATAGAAATAAACTAAATCATACAATTCGGCTAGCAAAAAAGAATTACTTTGAAGAGAAGTTTAATTTGGTTAATCAAAATATTAAAGGAATCTGGCAAGTTATCAATCAGCTAATGAACAGAAAGAGCCATTCTAAATTACCGTCTAGTTTCAATATCAATGGACAGAACATTACAGACAAGGAATCCATTGCTAACAAATTCAACCAATATTTTATCTCACTGCTATCTAATTTGAATGCACGAATCCCCAATACATCAGATTTTAGGGAATATTTGAAAAACAGCACTCCCCAAAACTTTCAATTCCCTATTACAGCTCCATTCGAAGTTAAACAAGCAATATTACAACTTAGGTCAGCTGCTCCAGGTACTGACGACATTAAAGCCTCTGTCGTTAAGAAAGTATCTGACTTTATATCTGGTCCACTGTCCTTTATCATAAACTTATCGTTTGCATCTGGAGTAGTACCAGACTCTCTAAAAGCCGCAAAGGTCACGCCGATTTTCAAGTCTGGTGACCCCTGTTGCTTTTCCAATTATAGACCGATATCTGTGTTACCCTTTTTTCAGCAAGATCTTAGAAAAGGCTGCTGCTAATGCAATCACAGAATTTCTTGACTCGAACGACATAATTTCAGAGGCGCAGTATGGATTCAGGGCAAATCATTCCACGGCACTCGCAGCATGTAAATTGCACGACTTTCTCGTCATTTTGGTGTTCCACAGGGTTCCATACTTGGTCCCATCTTATTTTTGATTTACATTAATGACCTTATTTACGTAACAGATTTATTAAAATGTATCCTATATGCAGATGATACAAGTGTTCTTTACTCTTCAGAAAATCTTAATGATGCTATGAATATTATGACACTTGAACTAGATAAGTTGTATAAATGGTTCTGTGCAAATCGCTTATCTATCAATATCCCCAAAACTAAAGTTATGATAATTGAACCCTATTTAAAACACTCTCACAGGTCTACTGTTGAAACACCTCCTATAAAACTGTGTGGGGTAGACATAGAAATTGTTAGTAAATTCAAATTCCTTGAAGTATTTTTTTAATAACCGTCTAAACTGGGTCTCGCAAATTGATTATATTTGTAAGAAAGTTTCTCGGAATACTGGGATTCTTCATCATATTAAAAAATCACTCAATAAAAAAACACTCTTTATATTATACTACTCTTTCATATTCCCATATTTGTTATACTGCAACATTTTGTGGGGTAACACACACACCAGTCGTCTGAATCCTTTAAATCTTCTCCAAAAACGTGTAATTAGACTTATAACGTTATCCGCTAAGTATGACCACACTGCACCTTTATTCAAGCACACTCAAATTCTCCAGTTACCTAAACTGAATCTTTATCTGTTACTTCTACTAGTACACAATTTTTTTTTATGATTCAAGTCCGCTACCCAAATATTTTCGGAACTATTTTGTAAAACAATCATCTATTCATCAATATCAAACACGGGCACATTATCTTAATTTATAGAGGCCATTTTATCGTAGTAATTTGTCCTTTTATACTATCAAAACAGCTGGTCAAAACTAATGTCCTCTATCAAAAACATACCATCGACATCACTTTTCAAGACCAAGCTTAACTCATACCTAATTGAGAATGCCTGATCTACTTTCTCGACCATCTCCGAAGCTGCTGCACTTGTTAAACAATAATATTAAGCCACCATAAGTTTAATTTCAGTATTATTTCCAACTTAGGGATAAAATAAGCCCCCCCCCCCCTGGGGTTTTATTCCCGCCTTTCAAAGCATGTTATCTCCATTTATATTAGTTACGCAAATTTGGTGAATAAATGAAATGAAATGAAAAATGAAATTAATGAATCAACTGAACTTAATACTATCTGACATGTCTGAGAACTGAAATATTCTGAGATGGATGCCTTGCCACTTGTTGTTTCATGCACGCACGCACTCAGGAAGCAGCTATTCTTTTAAGTTTTACTATCTCCACTATTGCAGCCAGTCAATCGATAGTCTCTGAAATTATACTCCGGTATCACAATCAGTTAAAAACTATTTTTCCTGTGAGCCATAAATTACAAAATACTAATTTACAAATGGAAGTACAATGAAATAAAGTCTAGATTATGCAGAGAGAGGTTCACTTGCGAGGGATGATATCTGTCCCAACCCTCAATCAAGCAACAGCATTTATCTTCTGAACCACCTTTCTATATAAGCCCATGGGCCTAGTTAAATATGTTAACCGTGGACGGAAAAAGTTTCTTGGAGCGATGATGTCAACCGCATCACAGGGTCTACAGACTCTGTCAACAGCAGTCGAGTATTCGACAGTGGAACACGTAATGTGATGTAGTGTTCAAAACAACTTCTGATTTGTCCGCTTGATGAATTTCAAATCAGCCAGATAGGACTTTCCAAACAGCAGAATGATGAAGGGATCAGAGTCGGAAAGGCTTCTGGCATAACTGAACGAAAAACGAGAGGTTATTTATTTTCTTTCTGATCTTGCCTTTCTTTCGAGGCCTCGGACTCCCCATCCGCAAATTAACACAATTAACCAATTGACAATGGTAACGAGCCCCGTGTCAGTACGTTCATCTGGACCTGTTCCAAAAAATTCGCTTATCTACGCTGACCCAGTCAAGCCAAATCTCGCCAGAGATTTGCCTGTGAAACGTTTACGTGGGGAATGGATGTTTCAGATCCACCAGAGAGTGCGCAGGGTCCCCAAGACAACTTGTCAGGCTACCGGGAACGCACTCGTGCACTGATGTTGGCCAACGGGTGAGTTCTATGACAACCAAATCAAATTAATACAATACTGACAAATAATTCTATGAACAGGTATACGGGATTCAGATCGCGGTAGCGTACAATCCCTGAAAAGAATATCCATGGTCTATGAATTGGATTTACCTGTATTCTTATAGTTATCTTTAACCGACGTCCAATATAATGGATATAGATATATACAAAATTATATAGCCCTAGCTATATCGCAATCAGGCCTGGTCACAGCCACAGACTAGTCACGACCGGTTCTCTCGTGGTTGGGTTCAGCTTCTATCTTTTTCTTTTATCTTTCTTCCCCAGGTCTTCGTCCACTCCCGTATGGATGGACTTGACGTCGTGTCTCGTCTTACACGACCTGGCCCTTCCGTGATTATGTCCGGCGTGTGTCTTCCTTCCCTCCGTCTTCTTCACTCGGGCAGTATGGACTTCTCGTCGTCGTGGTGTCTCGTCTTACACGACCTGGCCCCTCCAAGCGTAGGTAACTGTCAATGGATGCGGACGGCCTGGGCACGACAGTACTATCACAGTACGAAGGCTGCTATGGCACCGGCCCGTCTCTCTGTAACACCGCAGGACTATTCAACTGCACGGCTCACCACAGCAGCAGACGGCACCCCTCGTAGGAATACACCCTCAGGCTTCAGCGACTCCGCTCATCAAGGCTAGAGTTCACGGCAACACGGTCGAGATAGGATCGGACATCGATAACACACGTTGGATGGGCAGGCACCAGGTCTAGTAACCCTCTTCATATACTGCTGTATGGTCACCTGGTTTAGGAACCCTCTTTCTATACTACTGCATGGTCATCCGCAATAGATGGGCACCTGGTCAAGGATTCCCCCTTTATATACTACTGTATGAGAATATTAATCTATGATTGGCCGTGAATTACGCAATATATGTACAGGGTGATTATGTACACCGTATGCGTATGGTGGCGTGAATGGATAATCGTTTTTGGTACGATTTACTGGGTAGGTGTATATATATATCAAGCTCTAGACTACCTTGGGAGCGTTAGCGTGAATGTATCTCGACCCGTAGGTTGTGTATTTAAGTACGTGTGTGCATGGATAATTGTTTATGTAGGATCTGTGTTTGATTTGGTTTAGCTGTCTAAACCTGCAAGTCTGTGCGATACGAACGAGGATCAGGTAGTGATAGAAATAACCGTCAAGGATAAGTGTCTATACCCTATTTCCCAGTGTTGTATCCGCACAATTGTGCATTACGGTTGGGTCGGGTAGAGAGTGTAGAGTAAAAACAGCCCGGACGTGTGAATGTAAGTGAGTGTAGGCCTAAATGTATGCTGTGATGCTCTATAATTCGGCGGCGGCTTTTCTCCAATTCAGCGGCCTGGTCCCTGCCCGGCGGCGGAAAGAATTCGGCGGCCTGATCACAATCCCCGATCAGTTTATCTGGACTTCGCTGGATAAATATTGCTATGGAGGAACAAACCATAATTCATAACGGACGTAACTGGTAAATCTCAGCTTCCAGCTCTCCGTAGTTAATTCATACGACGACCGCAAAGTTCACTGTCCTTCATCTGCATATTCTCAATGTTGACTTCCGGATTCCTGACTGACGTCATCTACAGTGAAGCAAGCGGCCTCACCAGGGTTCCTCCCGCCGTCCCAACTGATCGTTTGAGATAATTTCACCGGGATTTCGAGGTATTGTCTGTCTCCCGGATTATTGTAGTTCATTCTAGGAAAATTACAGCGTTGAATTACATCAGGTAAGTGAACCGCACACGTAAACATAATGTCACTTTCGATTTCACAGTAGTCGCGTGTCAAAACACCAGCAGTGATATATTAAAGGGGAACCCAAGGGGTCGTTTGCATTTCAGCACTTTCGTTACACCTGCTTCTGTTTGCACCGGTATACTGAGGGTGTAAACAGCCGCCTGTTGTTCAACATCTGAATGTCGACAGAGATTAGTGTAGCTGAGTAACTTGAACGCTGTTATGACAGCTGGCATCACCCACGCCAAGATCAAAGTGTTTTTCTCTTCAGTGCACTCTGTGTCTCTCGATAACCGATCTGAATGGATAAGCGACAGTAGGAATTTCGATTTGCAAATTTAGTCTGTACCTAGACTTTAGACTACTTGCTCCGTAGTCGTGCTGGTGTAACAGGAATTCAAACGGTTCAACCAAATGTAAACGGACATGTCATCGTCACGAGCACTACAGCTTTCGTCTTTCATATTCACTATGGTTCTAACCGTTACACATAATGGGTCTACCGTTCGACAAAGTTATTGCCATGAGAACTCGCATCCTTTTTCGCTGTGAACGATTTTGGAATGGATGATGCAAGATGAGCTCCAGTACATTTAATATCTTTGGCATCCGTGTCCACTCCAGTTATAGGGTTTAATTTTCGTTTTGGTAACTGTTTAGCGCGCGATATTTACATTCGTTGTGGTTCGATCAAGGTATTGGCTACAGACTCCTAAATAATTTACACGTTCGGCAGTATTAACACAATTGTACCTCGCTGATTCCCTAATTGAATTTAGACTTTCATCTTTCGGTAGGAAGTAGTTTATTTCAAGCGCTACAAGGTGACAAACTTCTTGTCAAACATTATCCGTCAAAATTTTAAGCTGTGCGCGCCTCTACACAAGAGGTCCTCATTTCGCTCTTTTCTCTGCCTGCTGAAAGCAGTGCTCATGCCCCGCAAATAGTTCCCCGGCGAGGCATGTTATCGAGCAGTGAATCGAAATAAAATTTACAGCAGAATAGAACAAATACCATACTTGCCAGTGGTACCAACGGCTTTCCATTAATCGTTGCAACGAAGGCGGAAAAAATCGAGAAAATTCTGGATTACGTCTAGGGGTTAACGGATCGGGACTTTTTTTTATTTAGGAGCCTGTAGCCTATTATTAGACTAGAGTAGCCTGCGTATTGAGGGATCAAACACCGCCAACCGCCTAATGTCTCCAGTTTAAAGGAAAAAACAGCATTTGGCGATATAGTGCCTCGTGATTGTTTTTAAACAGAACCAGGAAATAATACCCATCGGTGGATTTAAAAACAAAGAATAATAACAACAACAACAAGGTTTGTGGAGTCTAGATAATTTGAGACAGATCTCACTTTTCTCCCAAAACATGTTTCAGAGTGTTAGCTAAGAGAATTAATATGAAATAAATGAAATTTAAAGTAGGCCGACCATCGAATTACCAGTGTTTATTTAGATAGTTTATTGCTAGCGAAGATTCATAGCGTCTCCCTTCCCTCAACGCTATGCCGACGACAAATACATTTCCCAGGTGTTAACTCGAACATGTCCATGGCGCACTTATTATTACCTTTGCGCCCTATTTGACCTTCATTACCTTTAGAAAAAGGGCCGCCATGAATAAAAATACCATAATCTATGTTGTGATCATCGTCTTGACCCTCGATTTCAGGTGATTTTGAGGCTCCATGGGGATAATTTTAACGTCTGTAATTAATTTTTGACCGACGAATGGCCATTTAGTCTGCCATTTCTGTATTTTTATTCATGGCGGCCCATTTTCTCAAGTTAATGAAGGTCCAATAGGGCGCAAAGGAGATGTTCGAGTTACCACCAGAGAAATGTATTTGACGTCGGCATAGCGTTGAGGGAAGGGAGACGCTATGAATCATAGCTAGTTTATTGCTACCGTATGATAAAAATATCTATATGAAAATTAGAGTAATACAGGCTTGCCTTTTAGATCAGCTGGAGGAATCTGCTGGAGGAGTTTACTTTGTATCGATTAATTGTTGTCATCGGGTAATCAAGTAACATGACTCATGAGTCATGCGATGTACGATCGATTGTGATTCATTGACCAAAATAAAACGTCTGAAAACAGTTAAGAAATTCACATCCATGCATCCCTAAGTTCGACTGTCATACATGTATGGTCCGTTCGGCTTCGTGATACACAAAAAATAGCAGCCAGAAACGCTTACTCCCATTTCAATAGTCCATGAGCCAGACCCCAAAATTTTACCAATTGGTACCACCTGGGGTGGCAAATTCTCATTATATTTTTTGGAAAGTCCTATATCCTTGAATGAAAAAAAAACTTTGAAAGCAATCCGGGACACACAGCTTAGTGGTAGTAATCACCTCTTAAAGACGGACACCCGAGTCCGATCTGAGGGACCAGATATGGGGGTAGGGGAAATATAAAGTTGAAAATCTTTGCAAGTAATGGTGATATAGTGACATTTGGCCACTCGATATTGGTAATCTGATCCTCTATATGTTGGTATCCGTTATATGCTAATATGTCAATTATGTCGGTCCCCAGAGGTCAAAAGGTCACGAATCTGACCTCTGTGTAAAACGTGACCACCTGTAGGAAAACTCGCTGCAGATACCATACCAATGAGACTTTCTTAACCTAAATGGGTTCAAATGGAGGCCAAGAAGCACCCAAGTCTATAATAAGTCTAAACAAGTGAAGTTTATTATTATTTAGACTGTGGCACAGAACTGATTTTGACGCATTTTCAAAAATGGACTTTTTATTGTGCTGAAAACAGGCAAAATTGTATGAATTTGGGCAGCTGAAATTAGTTACATATTTTGACAAATAGCTACTCCAAATGCTAATGGCCATGTCTTAGGTCTATTTAGGGATTAGTTAAGCTACAATTGGAAGTAATTAGGTCACCAGAGTTCAAGGGGTCAAAGATTGTCAATTATAAATTTTCTACATTTTTACTTGGGACTTGTCACAGCGAAACAGCTCACCAATTACCAATATACGAGTTGTTAGAGCATTTCCATCATAGCTCTCTAGATTTGTATCTAATACCGCTTATACCGGTGCTAGGGGCCGTGTGGTCATATCATCCAAGTTGTCACATAAACAGCTACAATAAAAGCATACCTGAGATACAACACATATCACGAATCGTTAGATTCTTGGTATGTGCTTTAAAATAGGTTAACCGGAAGACTTTATTGTGAAGTCCTGTGGCTCTGTCAGTATGCCGGCACCTCTTCCCACTTCCCTTATATGTGTTGTAATTTCATATTACAATGTATTTACAAATACATTGTAACCAGTTTCAAGTACAGAGCATCAGAGACATCGCTGGTGCACCCTGCACCGTATAGCTCATAGGGCATAGACTAAACCAGGGTGCGAGTGCACCAGGGATGGGTGTCCGTAGGGGTCAAATGTCAAACGTCCTTCAAATCCCCTTTATCGCTCGTTAAGGCGCTGAGACGGGCGTTAACATGCAAAGATAGGGTGTTAAGGCGTTGAGACGGGCGTTAAGGCGTAACGACGGGCGTCGCTGCATTTCGATGTATTGGTGGTAATTCTATGAAAATCAGAGCTTCTGAGTTAGTACGCCAGGGCTTTGAAGCGTTAAGCTAAGCGTTGATGGGCGTTACTGTCTATAAAAGCAAGTATATTCCCAAAACACGCACAGTCAACGTTCAACCGTCAACATGGCTTATACTTGCTCTAAGTGCGAACGCATGTTCACCAGACTTAACGATATGATTCGACACATTGCAAGAAAAATATATATGGGATTGAAGACTTCGAGGCACAAGAACCCAATACAGAGACTGATGAGAGTCCATCGACTGATACCGAAAAAGAGATTGCTGAGAGTCTATTTAGTAATATGGAGAGCTTATCCTCAGATAATCAGCCTACGTCGGAGGAAATTGAGGCAGAACCTACCTTCTGAGATCGTATTGTGAGAGCAGCTATCAATAGTCACGCTGCAGCAATCGAGGACGCCGGACAGGATAACTTACAACAGGCATACACCCAAACGCGCCCCTGCATCAGGAAAACAGCCATGGCGATTTATGAACAGGATACTTTCTACCACTTCAAATGAAAGGCGACCCCACGCACAGGTCCATCATGAAGACCAAGCGTCACTTGGAAGAGGATATGGAAAATGCGATCAGGATGCGCAAACCACTCTTTCAGGACATGCTGCCTCAGTGGTATCCTGAACTGCCCGATGATGCTCAGATCATACCGAGCAAAGATGGAACTTTCTCAAAGGACAGCTTCTGATTGCGCAAGAGCAGCCGAGAATATGACAGATGCAGCGCCAAATGGCGCCCTCTGATCTGATCTTCTTGAATTGTAAACATGCCCAACACGGCTCCCCCAGCGTGGGTATGATGTAACATTGGGGAGAATAAACTATATGAAAACTTGTTGTTCTCTCATCTGTCATCCTTGTTGTTCTCTCTCCAGTCTATATCATGGCGTCAAGGCGTTATGCTAGGGCGCTAAGGCGTAATGACGGGCGCTGACGGGCGTCACTGCATTTCCAATGAATTAGTGACAATTCCGTGAAAATCAGAGCTTTTGGGCTAATTCACCAGGGCGATAAGCGTTGAGCTTGGCGTTGGCGGGCGTTGGTACAAGATGCCACTTCACACGACGCATTCGGACCGAGAATGGTCCATTTCAACCCCAAACACTTTCCTTCAAACCCCCAAAATGTCCACTTTGACTACTACTCCAAAATTCTCACTCGCTCACTCACTCACCATCATTAGTGCGTCCATGCGTTAAGACGGGCGTTGGGCACGCCTCACTCACTCACTCTGGGAGTTCAGTTGGACCATTTTGGCCCCATCAGCCCATCGTCGGGCAGTTCAGGATACCACTGAGGCAGCATGTCCTGAAAGAGTTGTTTGCGCATCCTGATCTTATTTTCCATGACCTCGGTGGGTGGTAGCCCAATATCCTCTTCCAATGACGCTTAGTCTTCATGATGGACCTGTGCGTGGCGTCACCTTCCCTTTCAAGCGATAGAAAGGTATACTGTTCATAGATTGCCATGGCTGTTTTCCTGATGCAGGGGCGCATTTGGATGTACGCCTGTTGTAAGTTATCCTGTCTGGCGTCCTCGATTGCTGCAGCTTGAGTATTGACAGCTGCTCTCACAATACGTTCTCAGAAGGTAGGTTCTGCCTCACTTTCCTCGGGCGTAGACTGACTATCTGAGGTCAAGCTCTCCGTATCACTATGTAGACTCTCAGCAATCTCTGTTTCGGTATCAGTCGATGGACTCTCAACAGTCTCTGTATCGGGTTCTTGTCCCTCGGAGTCTTCAATCCCATGTATATTTTTCTCGTGTCGCATCATATCGTCTCGTTCGCACTTAGAGTAAGTATAAGCCATGTTGACGGCTGAACGTCGACTGTGCGTGTTTTCGGAATACACTTGGTTTTATAGACAGTGACGCCCATCAACGCTTAGCTTTACGCTTTAGTGCCATGGTGAACTAGCTCAGAAGCTCTGATTTTCATGGAATTGCCACCAATACATCGAAATGCAGTGACACTGTCAACGCCCGTCATCCCGTCTCAACGCCTTAACGCCCTATCTTTACGCCTTAACGCCCGTCTCATCGCCTTAACGAGTGATAAAGGGGGTTTGGAGGACGATTGACCTTTGACCCCTGCGGACACTCATACCTGGTTCATACGGTACAGGGTGCACCAGCGATGTCTCTGATGCTCTGTATTTGAAACTGGGTACAATGTAAATACATCGTAATATGAAATTACAACACATATAAGGGAAGTGGGAAGAGGTGTACCCTATGCCCTATCGTCTATAAGGTACAGGGTGCACCGGCGATGGTTTTGATGCTCTATACTTGAAACTGGTTGCAATGCAAATACATTGTAATAGGAAAGTCCCAAGTAAAAATTTAGAAAATTAATAATTGACAATCTTTGACCTTGACCTCTGGTGACCTAATGTAGCTAATCCCTGAATTGACCAAAGACATGACCATTAGCATTTGGAGTAGTTATTTGTCAAAATATGCAACTAATATCAAGCTGTCTAACTTCATACAATTTTGATTGTTTTTAGCGCAAAAAAAGACCATTTTTGAAAATGTTTAGACATATTATAGACTTGGGTACTTCTTGGCTTCCATTTGAACCTGTTTAGGTTAAGAAAGTCCCATTGGTATGGTATCTGCAGAGAGTTTTCCTACAGGTGGTCACGTTTTAGACAGGGGTCAGATATCGTGACCTTTTGACTTCTGGTGACTTACATAATTGACATATTAGCATATAACAGATACCAACATGTAGAGGATCAGATTACCAACATTTCGAGTGGCCAAATATCACTATATCACCCCTACCCCAAAATCTCGTCCCTCAGATTGGACTCCGGTGTCCACCTTAAAGAGGTGATTACTACCATTAAGCTGTGAGTTCCGGATTGCTTTCAATTTTTTTTTGCATCTATGGATCTAAGACTTCCAAAAAAACATAATGCGAATTTGCCACCCCAGGTGGTACCGATATCTGGTCTGGCTCATGGACTACAAATACAGCCGAGGAAATCCCAGTCAAGAAATGTAAATATCTCCACCATATTGAATATCACCAAAAATTGCGAAAACAATCAAATGCCTATTTGCTAATACTAGTAATATTTTTATGACAAAGCTCTTGTCGGTGGAAATTCAGAATACTAATATTCAGTATTTTCTCTCTCAAGCTAATAACTTTTGAAGTAAACATTGGGAAATTATACACAAAATGTTAGCCTTGTGACCGCGCGAAAAAAGAAAGAAGAAATTGACAAAGAATTGTTGTGGTTAAAGAAGACGAAAAAATTGGGGCACTGCCGAAGAAAAAAGATGTTTTAATTAATAAATTAATTAATTAATTAATTATTTTTTTTTGTATGAATAATATCCCTTTTTGGGGCTACAAAGTTTTTCGACGATATTATTCTTAGGTAAAATAATCTAGTAGTTGAGATGTGACGTTTAAACTGAATATTTCTCCTTCAAGCCACTAATGAAAGGTGATTGTTGTTTTTTTATTTCAGTGGGACTAAATTGTCTATCATAATTGAGAGGACAATGGAAGACTTATCAGTAAAACTGGAACATCTTGATCAAGCGACAGGATTATTGGTACAAGATGATGGGATCACATACCGGCATTCCGCAAATGTATCTATGGAAGAGCGAGATGTAACAGTTAAGACAGAACCGACAGCCCAGTATGCGGTGGGAGAACAACAAGGTGATGTTGAGCATGATCCATGTGAACAATTACCGGTAAGCTGTGAAACACAGAACTTTGTGGATTAGATAAGAACCAGATCTACAAAAGTCGCTCCCCATTCTAGTTGTCGCGTTTGTTGATCTGGCATTAACACCCTCATCTCCATGCATGTTCTGAGTACTGAACAATTACAAATCTTCTCCATGATTTAGGAATGTAAAACGTCAATCTTAGGCCATAACTACGTGGGAATGATAGGTTGACCTCGTGAAGGGAGACATACAATACATGTATCTCCTTGAATTGATCGATCTATCTTAATTCTATCAACCTTAACAGAATATCATCACGGTTTCCAGGGAATAAAATATTGATCCGATGAATCAAGATAAAAATATACGAGATGACTTTTACATATACCGTGCGGACGTTTGGCCTTGATCTGCCGACAGCTAGGTCTTTCAACACAGAAACTCGGTTCTTGTGCCCGGATCGTAAGGCATCGACATGTGAGATAGGGAGCGTTTTTGTCCTCCGCCACAAAGTGGTGGAAGGACTTGAAAATGCTAGCCATCCGTCCGTCCGTCCCACATTTTGTGAGCGCGATATCTTGAGAATAGTTCGGCCAATCGACTTCAAACTTGAGAAGGTGCTTCACATCAGTTAGACGGCCTTTGGTATTGACTCTCACTGGGGCACGTAATCCACGATGGCTGCCATTGAACATATTGGATTCCGTCCGTCCCACATCTTTTGAACGCGATATCTCGAGAACAATTCGCCCAGTTGACTTCAAACTTGAGAAGGTGCTTAACGTCAGTTGTCCCCGCAAAGTGAGACGGGTCAGACGTTTGGCCTTGATCTGCCGACAGCTAGGGATTTCAACACAGAAATCCGGTTCTTGTCACCGGATCGTAAATCATCAATTGATCTGATTGACTTCAAAGTTGAGAATGTGCTTCACTGTATGTAATTCAAGATAATACTGCCATTGACCATCTTGGATTCTGTCTCTCTCGCATCTTGTGAACGCAGTGTCGTGAGAACAATTTCCCTGATTGACTTCAAACTTTAGGTACTTTTCATCAGTTAGACGACCATTGGTATTGATTTTCATTGTGGTAGTATGTAGTCCAAGATGGCTGCCATTGGCCATCTTGGATTCCGCCCGTCCTGTTTCTTGTGAATGTGGTATCTTGAGAACAACAATTCGTTCATTTGACTTCAAACTTGAGAACGTGCTTCACATCAGTAGGCGGCCATTGGTGTTGATTTTCATTGGAGTAGTATGTAATCCAATATGGCTGCCATTGGCCACCTTGGATTTCACTCACCCATATTGTACCCATCTATGTTGTGAACGCGATATCTTGAGATGTATTCCACCCATCAATTCATAAGCCTCACCATCCACAATTCCATAAACATCTACAGACTTATATTCCAGTGTTACACTACCCATTACTGCTTCCCAAACCGCCTCAACTTGTCTCAAAAATTCCAGAAAAAATGTCCCTTTCCACATACACATATCCACTTTCCAAGTTATATTTAAGGAGATATTTGAAGCGTAACTGCAGTATGCACTCAAACAGACTACTTGGCGGAGGACCTGCTAGCTACTCAGCTTGTTTTCAGATCTGGTTTTAATTACATGAAACAGGATTTTGGGTACGGTTCTAAAGGCACACGGTGGAGTATGCTACAAGCTTACATTAATTTCACAAACTCTATGTGATTATGCAAACAGATTTTCGAAGATATATTCAATAATTGACCGCGATGAAGTGGAACTGAAATGTTGATGTAAAAATAAGGCTGATGATGTTTTTTTATTTGATTTAGTCCTTTGTCAAGAAGTGTTCTGATGACGAGCAGACACGTGTCGATGATTTTTTCGCTGACAGACCTTTTCCTGTGGCCATGTACATGGTAAAACTCAAGACAGCAGAGACGACAAAACTGTCCAACGAATCTTTGAGATTTTGGAACCCAGAAACGGACAATAAAGGAAGAACGACACCTGAAAGGGTTAACACTTGTGAAAAGCCATACAAATTTTCACTCTGTCCACAAGGTTGTTCGAGTAAAGTAAACCCACAGGGTCCTGAAAGAACACCTACTGATGAACCATATAAACGTTCACTCTGTCCATATTGCTGTTCACAGAAGGTGCACCTAACTAAACACGAAATGACACATACTGGTGAAAAGCCATACAAATGTTCAGTCTGTCCATATAGCTGTTCACAGAAAGAGAACCTGAAGAATCATGAAAGGACACATACTGGCGATAAGCCATACAAATGCTCCCTCTGTCCATATAGCTGTTCATCGAAAACACACCTTGGGCGACATTAAAGGACACATACTGATGCAAAGCCATATAAATGCTCACTCTGTCCATATAGTTGTTCACAGAAATGGCGCCTAAAGGTACATGAAAGGACACATACTGGTGCAAAGCCATATAAATGCCCACTCTGTCCATATAGTTGTTCACACAAATGTAACCTAAAGAATCATGAAAGGACACATACTGGTGCAAAGCCATATAAATGCTCCCTCTGTCCATATAGCTGTTCACAGAAAGGGAGCCTAAAGGTACATGAAAGGACACATACTAGTGAGAAGCCATACAACTGCTCCCTCTGTCCATATAGTTGTTCACAGAAAGGGAGCCTAAAGGTACATGAAAGGACACATACTGGCGAGAAACCATACAAATGCTCCCTCTGTCCATATAGCTGTTCACAGAAAGAGAACCTGAAGAATCATGAGAGGACACATACTGGCGAGAAGCCATACAAGTGCTCCCTCTGTCCATATAGTTCTTCAGTGAAAGGACATCTCAGGCGACATGAAAAGACACATTCTGGTGCAAAGCCATATAAATGCTCACTCTGTCCATATAGTTGTTCACACGAATGTAGCCCAAAGAAACATGAAAGAAACCACACTGATGAAAAACCATATAAAGTTTGATTCTATCCATACAGCTGTTCACAGAAAGGGAGCCATAATAAGACACATACTTGTGAAAACCATAAACATGCTCTCGCCGTCCATGTAGCTGTACGCCTACAGGAATACAATGCATAATAGTGAAAAGCCAAAGAAATTCATTTTATTATGCATTGTTGGACACATTGGATGAGTAATAAATGTTTTCGAAAATGTCGTGACATTACAGCGATATATTATTCTGGCTCAAGGAGTCTAAGATCATATATAAACAAGTGAGAAATGACTACATTGTAGTCAAAACCTGCGGCAGTGGCAATAATACAGTGAAAGATATATCAGCGGAGGTAGTGGTAATTGTAGAAAAAAGCGCCATCTGCCAGTGTTTTTATGCCATGGGAAGTAATTTTCAACTTGTAACCCACAATTGTAGGGATTGCGTAATAGTTCTGATACCATATATATATATTCACTTTACCCATTCAAAATCCGACTGAATTGACAAACGAACTCACCATGGTCGCTTTGGCAATGTTTTGGTACAAGTATCGTGTATGCCAAGTTTCAAAACGTTCGGTTCAGTCGTTACTTTTTGCAAATCAAAAAGGCTTTCAAATATTTGGAAATCCAAACAAATTTCGAGGATTTAATCATAGCGCGAAAATCTGCGCTCTTCAGTCTCCCTTCTCGCTTAATTTACCGATCAAAATGGAAAATTTATATTTCCTTGAAAGTTATTTTTCAATAAATTTAGTGTCAGGTCTGTCACTTCGATCTGTGAAACTACGGAATGGGATTTAAGGCTTTATCGAACTGTCCAAGAGGCATAATGACACTTTTTCACTATTCAAATTGAGGCCTGTTACAGTCTTGATATTCGATTAAAATAATTAATTAGGTTTCTGCATTTACGTTCGTTATCATCTGCGAACTAAATTGCTTGCCACTCTTTTCCACGCAGCAAGTCAATACCAAGACATGGTTTGCTTCTTCTATATAAATGATTAACTATTTAATTCTTAGGAAATATCATCTCATCTGACATGTTCGGCCAAGCCTTTTCGAAGGTTGCTAATTTTATTAATTTATTTTCTTTAAAATCAAATTCTGCAAACAAGAAACATTTCTAGTCAGTATCTATGGATATCTTCCTATACTCAATTCGCGAATATGTTTGTCACTAAGTCATTCCGAAGGTGATTCATGTGCGAAGTTTCGGGGCTAGTTCACTAAACAAGGTCTGTGTGTAAGAGAATGATGTCGAATTCTCGTTAATATCTTTTGATACATCAAATTGTTGCATTCGCGAAAATTACTGCCAAGGTATCTAAGTATCAAAATCAACCTCAAAACCCCCTCCAGGAAAACAAAGGCCATAGCTTTTGGCCACGAGGTCAACTAGATCGTTTTTATGGCCAGTAACTGCTATATATGGCGTAATTCCATACGTAAAACTGATTGACAAAGTAACGTAAATTTTGTATAGAACCAGTAAATTCTAGCAGAAAAGGGCTCCGTCTTGAGAGAATGATGTCAAATGCAATATGTGTCTGCGCATTGTCTGCTGATACACATAAGTATTGAATTTACGGAAGTGATTAATGCTATTCTAAAGGAATTCTGAGTGCGGAAGAGGACGGGAACATCAATACCACCGAATCAAGGCCCTGGCTTGCGAGAATGAGGATAGAAACCGTGTTCCGAAAGAGAATCATTCAAAATAGCTATTTGCAAAATGTCATGCTTGTAACCGAAAGTGCTCAATATAACTGCACGACTGTGAGGTATTGTTCGCGCACAGGGGTGTCTAACTCATTAAATACTACATAGTCATTTCTGTCCCTTCGAAGTGGGCTACCATTTGAAACTGTCCGGTAATGAGTGAGTCCATCTGAATCCTTTCGTCGGCAAAATAAGCATTCAAGATTCAAGATTTTATTGTACAAACACCAGTCAAAGGCAGAATACAAAATTTTAAGAGGAATACAACAAGAGAAACAATGGAACAGTGACATGAATATTAATATTTATATATATGTTATATCTGAGAGATATGTTATATCTGAGTGTTACCGTTGATATCAGAACCTTGATTTTTGGTATGAAGGTGCATTAGGGGACTGATACCAGCATGTTACTTTTGATGAAAATTTCTGGTGATTTTTGATTAAAATCACTGGTGAATCTAACTTGAGCCGTGCCCATCTTAATATAGGCAGGATTTCAACTGGAGGTCCAATAGTTCAGCGTGCGTCGGAGTCCTAATGCCTACCCTACTTCTTATGTCCTGTGACGTTATTCACACTGGGCATGAATGTGCATTAGGGGACTGTTGTCAGCATGTTTCGAGCTGACCTAATTTTGATGAAAATTTCTGGTGATTTTTGATTAAATCACTGGTGATTCTAACTTGGGCCGTGCCCATCTTAATATTGGCAGGATTTCAACTGGCGGTCCAAGAATTCAGTGCGTATCGGAGTCCTAATGCCTACCCTACTTCTTAGGTCCTTTGACGTTATTCACACTATTCTCATGTATAATAAATCCAATCCGCAAATTAACGAAGCAATAATTCATTCCACCGAATATAGTTGTAAATGAATTCAAACACGCTTGAAGACAGTTCATGTGAGATCGGAGGTTGAAAAGAAAAGTGTGGCAGAGATCACACTCTCTTAGCGCATGCGCATTTCAAAAAGTCACAAGAAGAAGAACAACAAGAACAACAACAACAACAACAACGCGAGCCTCCCGTAGACCTGCGTGCCGCAGGTAAAAATACATGCTGAAATACATACGAAAATGACAAAAACAGATGTAAAGTCCAATGTTCTTTGTCAAACGCCGTAATATTAGGTACGTGTGTTTACAGAGCAGACTTTCACCATCAACATGTGAACCTAGAGAGAACATGCAACAATATTACGCACATGTTACGATATCCACCAGTGGACATTTTGAAGGATCACAAGGGCGTATTTGAGAGATTGAGGGGCTATATTGCATCCAACTATTGCATGTAGGGCCTGATATTGAAACTCTTGTGGTGTAGACCGCGACTTCGGGGGTGTCCATTTCATCAGTGACGTCATCAAGATGAGTAATAGCGACATCGGGCATTTTGGGGGTGGACGGGCATTATGGGGAATGGAAGTAGAGCATATGGTGCGCTTGGGTAGACAGGGAATTGTGGAAAAAGGGTATGGGAATGGCCGTTTTAGCGTCCAGATAGAATACTTTTGGTTCGAATGGGGCGTCAAAGTGAAGCACTCATGGAGTAACCTCAAACCGGACTGCTGGGTCGTGGAAGAATGGGCTATGACGCGCATGCGCAGTGGGGAAACTTCATGGGAACGGGCGTTTTTGGGGTCGAGAATGGGTCGCAAGGGGTGCTGAATATAACTGAATTTATGAATCATGAAAATATGCTCCCTGGCCTAATGCTGTATTTTTGAGCCATTTGTAAGGGAGACTTTCTCTTGTCATCAGAATATGACATCTCAACCAAATATTAAACTTGATACTTTCAAATAAGCAATCTTTCTAATTTCTTTGCGAAAATATAATTTTGGTTTGAGGCGACATATTTTTGTTACAAGAGAAAATTCTCCTTGTAAATGTCTCAAAAATACTGCATGGATCTTTTTCAAATTTGGTACACAGGTTTCCCTTGGGATCTAGTTGTGCAAGAAACCTTTTCTGGTCCGATTCGAAAATCCAATATGGCCACCAGGCAGCCATCTTGGATTTCCCCATGAAACATTGTTATCACGATTTCTCAGGAACTACTTCATGGATCTTTTTCAAATTTGGTACACAGGTTTCCATTGGGGTCTAGTTGTGCAAGATACCTTTTCTGGTCCGATTCGAAAATCCAATATGGCCACCAGGCAGCCATCTTGGATTTCTCTATGAAACCTTGTTATCGCGATTTCTCAGGAACTACTGCATGGATCTTTCTCAAATTTGGTACACAGATTCCCCTTAGGGTCTAGTTTTGCAAGATAACATTTTTCGGTCCGAATCGAAAATCCAATATGGCCACAAGGCGGCCATCATAGATTTCTGCATGAAACATTGTTACCGCGATTTCTCAGGAACTACTTCATGGATCTTTCTCAAATTTGGTATATAGGTCCCACATGGGATCTAGTTGTGCAATATACCTTTTCTGTCCCGATTCGAAAATCCAATATGGCCACCAGGCTGCCATCTTGGATTTCCCCATGAAACCGCGATTACCTCGATTTCTCAGGAACTACTGCATTGATCTTTCTCAATTTTGATACACAGGTTCGCCTTGGGGTCTAGTTGTGCAAGATACCTTTTCTGGTTTCGAAAAACCAATATGGCCACCAGGCAGCCATCTTGGATTTCCCCATGAAACTTTATCGTGAAGTCTCAGAAAACTACTGCATGGATCTTTCTCAAATTTGGTACACAGCTTCCCCTTGGGGTCTAGTTGTGCAAGGTGGCTTTTCTGGCCCGATTCGAAAATCCAATATGGCCACCAGACAGCCATCTTGAATTTCCCCATGAAACTTTATCGTCATTTCTCAGGAAGTACTGCATGGATCGTTGTCAAATTTGATACACCTTATGATCTAGATGTGCTAGATACCTTTTCGGTTCAAATTGAAAATCCAATATGTCCATTAGGCGGCTATATTGGATTTCCCCTTCAAACATTTTGATTGCGATTTCTCAGGAATTACTGCATGGATCTTTGTCAAATTTGGTACACAGGTTCCCCTTGTCGCCTAGTTGTGCAAGATACCTTTTGTGATCCGATTCGGAAATCCATTATGGCCATCAGTCGCCCATTTTGGATTTCCCGAAGAAACTTTGTTATCGTGATTTCTCAAGAAGTACTGCATGGATCTTCCTCAGATTTGGTACACAGATTCCCCTTGTGGCCCAGTTGTGCAAGATACTTTTTTTGGTCCGATTCGAAAATCCAATTAATACGGTATTCCCAGAGTTGTGACGTTGCATCACAAGAGTCGGCAGATCAAATTGTGGGGCATATTCTATATATTGACTATAGAGAAATCCATATCTTCACCTTCCATATTGAGACGATCGAACATCACATTGATATGTCTGTCTTGTTTTTCTTTGTTAATTAATGCTGAGGTTTAATGAAATATTTCTATCAACTCTTCTGCATTATTAGTTTGCATAAAGAGTACCCTTGTTCTTTTGCTCAACTTTCGGTGACATTATCATTATGATTATCTATGTCGAAGGAATAACATATCGTTGTTGTTGTAATGTTACATTTCGTTTGTATCACCCAGCCACGGGTTTTGGATTGTAAGT